>JASTWF010000094.1:1229466-1332055 GCA_030390025.1 Squalus acanthias
CCTGACACACTATCCTGACTATCCCGACTCACTATCCCGACTCACTATCCCAACTCACTATCCCGACTCACTACCCTGACTCACTATCCCGACTCACTATCCTGACACACTATCCCGACTCACTATCCCGACTCACTACCCCGACTCACTACCCCGACTCACTATCCGGACTCACTATCCCGACTCACTATCCCGACTCACTATCCCGACTATCCCGACCCTCTATCCCGACTCACTGTCCTGACTATCCCGACTCACTATCCCGACTCACTATCCCGACTCACTATCCCGACACACTATCCTGACTATCCCAACTCACTATCCTGACTCACTATCCCGACTCACTATCCCGACTCACTATCGTGACACACTATCCTGACTATCCCAACTCACTATCGCGACTAACTATCCCGACTCACTATCCCGACTCACTATCCCGACTCACTATCCCGACTCACTATCCTGACACACTATCCTGACTATCCCGACTCACTATCCTGACACACTATCCCGACTCACTATCCCGACTCACTATCCCGACTCACTATCCCGACTCACTATCCCGACTATCCCGACTCACTATCCCGACTCACTATCCCGACACACTATCCCAACTATCCCGACTCACTATCCCGACTTTCCCGGCTCACTATCCCGACACACTATCCCAACTATCCCGACACACTATCCCGACTCACTATCCCGACTATCCCGACTCATTATCCTGACTATCCCGTCTATCCCGACTCACTATCCCGGCTCACTATCCTCTCCCAGCTCACTATCGTTACTCACTATCATAGCTCACGCTCCTCTCCTTTCAGGATTCCTACCTCACATTTATCAATTCTCTTTTTACCTTTATACTCTATTTTTTTTGAGAGTCTCTCCTCATGCTCCCTTTTTGCTGCCCTTATCTTTCTTTATTTTCTCAGATTCTTATCATACCATAGGGCCCAAACACCTTCTTCTTCAAGTTTAGTTTGTTTCTAACTTCTTTATTAATACCCAGTATCCTGAAACAAACCCAAAGGAGAATCGCCAGTGTAAATCTATATTCACTTCTATTAAAACATCTTTTCTAACATCCTTCAAAATGTGCTCACAGCTTGTTCTCATTGTGTGGCGCATTTATCTGCATTGCACTCAAGTAATGTTGTGGTCGAAAACTTTATTTTTTAATGTGCAGAAAATGTGGAACATGCTTCACAGATGTGAAATGAAAGATCAGCTAACCCTTGTCCCCAAATATCATCACAAAAAGAAATAAAATCCAGTGCTGGTCTTCATCCCATCTTCAATGTGCTCCCTCATGGAGTCACAGAACTCAAAGAGTAACCTCATTTCAAGCAGTGATCCAGCTTTACAATCTGTGCAGCCATTTACCAAAGGTACTTCAGACCATTCTGACTCTGTATCTGGTCAAAGGGAGTTAAATCTTTCCCTTCGCTCCATGGTTCAAGCTTCAAATCCATGGGGCGAATCTCCTGCTCAGATCCCCAGAATAACCAGCGTAACCGGGAGAACCCCAGACTGTGGGTTAGGCTGAATTGGTCCTATCAATTTCTCACTTTTACTGAAAGCGTTTCCAGTTTAGTTCTGGAGATGGGTGAGAGACTGTCTAAACAATTTGTAATGACTAGAGCAGGATCCTCCGTATCTTTAGTTGTTCGGATTGGATAATAAATAGTTTACAATTCAACTGCTTTGGAAGAGAGATTAAATCATCGCATGCTGTTGAACACTATTCAATCATTGAAACCACAAGAATGACCTTCAGAATTGACCGGTGATGATCACCCTTGCCTTATCTGCTCATGAATCAATTCTGTATTTCATAGTTACACATTTATTAAGGATTGAGATTTGCTGTTGATAGGAATAGTTCTTTCCCATCTGTTGTTGAGTTGTTCCCTCACCCAGTAACTCGCTTTCTAGTAGATCAATTGGAGGTGAACAGGATCTCGCTGCGATCTGAACCTGTCGCAGGTCAAAGGTCACAGCCACCATGCATTCTGGAAGCCAGCATTACATCGTGACCCGGCAGGCCTACTCCGAAACCAGCTTTAAAGAACAAAATCAGCAGGTGGAAAGGTATCACAAAACGGCCCGGGATCACCTGAGGATCTATTTCAGGTAAGTGATGTGAGATAACTAAACAAAGGGCTCAACCAGGAATAATCCAATCCTACATCACTTTCTTTATTCCCAATACTTACACCAGAGCAGAGCAATTGCTAAATAACAAAAGACCAAGGTCCATCTATCAATGAGCCTACAACAGACCCAGACATGAGGTGAGGGAAAGCCCCAGTGGTGGAGAGCTTTGGGAACCAGAGGTCCAAAGTCACCTGTTCCTCCCAAGCCCGCTACACTCACCTCACGTCATGTCTCCAATTACTCGTATAAAGGCCTAGAACTTGGTTCTCAGCAGCCTGGGCTGGGCACAGGGAACAATCCCAGCAGTGGAATGGGTAGGCCCAGGGCCCACTCGATATTGGGCCTCAGGCCACATTTACATCAGACCACTGAGCTGCAGACAGCCACTGGGCCTACACGGGCAACTTGCTGACAAGCTGCATTGCAATCCTGGGCCCCTGTGTTACTGGCAGCAGCTCAGGCAGGTCTTGGGAGAGGGGGGAGAGGGATGGAGGGGGGTGATCGGGAGGGAGAGGGGTGATCGGGAGAGAGGGGGGGAGAGGGATGGAGGGGGGTGATCGGGAGAGAGGGGGGGATCGGGAGGGTGGGGGGTGATCGGGAGAGAGGGGGTGATCGGGAGAGAGGGGGGGATCGGGAGGGAGGGAGGTGATCGGGAGGGGGTGATCGGGAGGGAGGGGGGTGATCGGGAGAGAGGGGGGGATCGGGAGGGAGGGAGGTGATCGGGAGGGTGGGGGGTGATCGGGAGGGGGTGATCGGGAGAGAGGGGGGGATCGGGAGGGAGGGAGGTGATCGGGAGGGTGGGGGGTGATCGGGAGAGAGGGGGTGATCGGGAGGGAGGGAGTGATCGGGAGGGAGGGAGGTGATCGGGAGGGTGGGGGGTGATCGGGAGAGAGGGGGTGATCGGGAGGGTGGGGGGGATCGGGAGGGAGGGAGGTGATCGGGAGGGTGGGGGGTGATCGGGAGAGAGGGGGTGATCGGGAGGGTGGGGGGGATCGGGAGGGAGGGAGGTGATCGGGAGGGCGGGGGGTGATCGGGAGAGAGGGGGTGATCGGGAGGGTGGGGGGGATCGGGAGGGAGGGAGGTGATTGGGAGGGTGGGGGGTGATCGGGAGAGAGGGGGGGATCGGGAGGGTGGGGGGGATCGGGAGGGAGGCGGTGATCGGGAGGGAGGGGGGTGATCGGGAGAGAGGGATGATCGGGAGGGTGGGGGGTGATCGGGAGGGAGGCGGTGATCGGGAGGGAGGGGGGGATTGGGAGGGAGGGGGGGATTGGGAGGGAGGGGGGGAATCGGGAGGGTGGGGGGTGATCGGGAGGGAGGCGGTGATCGGGTGGGAGGGGGGATTGGGAGGGAGGGGGGGTGTCGTATGAATGAGCCTTACGCGTGGTGAACTTAAAGTAAGCTTTAATCAACTAAAAAGGTGCTACATACAAAAGAGGTCTTACTCTATGCCTCTCCAGGATCCAACTGATCAGTCCAGTATTTATCCTGGACTAATCACAGGAAGTGATGCAATAAAGTTCGAGTCACAGGAAGCTGTATTGTGTTACCACATTCTCCCCCCCCAAAAGATTAGGAGGCCGGGATGCTCCCTCCATTTTGTAGCCGCTGGACGAGGGAGAGCCGCACCCGTTTGGGTTCTCGTAGCGGTAGAGGGCCCCTAGCCCGTTTACCCGCCGCGGGCCGTGGACCAGAATCTGAGTGATCCAGCCCGCTCTGTGAGGGGTCAGGACGATCCTGACTGTGTACTGGTGCCCGAACGGGTGTCGGGCAGGGCTGTGGCAGATCCGTTTCCGAGCGTACGGTACGGGGTGGATCGTGGCTGCGCGTGCGAGCCCCGATGGGTTCATAGTCAGTCTGCCCCAGGTCGGCACGCTGGAGTGAGGTACCAGCCGGCGTCAGATCCAGATCGTGATGAGAGGCACCTGGCGAGCCCAGAGATGTGCCTGGTACAATATCATCCCCTGGTGTCCCTCTATGTTTCGGCGGGCAGGGAGCCAGATCCCGCAATGACACGGTAGATTCCCGACCGTCAGGATACCGAATATAGGCGTAGGTAGGGTTGACGTCAGTGAGCTCAACTTCATCTACCAGGGAGTCATTCTTAGACGCCCGGACATATCTTCGGAGTAGCACTGGTCCCGGTGTAGTCAGCCACGACGGGAGAGATATCCCATAGGATGAGCGACGCTGAAATCGGAAGAACCGTTCATGAGGCGTCGTATTTGTGGCGGTCGAAAGGAGGGACCGTGTGGAGTGTAATGCGTCTGGAAGTACTGCTTCCCATTGCTGGTTGGGTAGGCCCCGAGATCTCAAAGCCAGACGTACCGCATTCCAGATGATAGCGTTAAAACGCTCGACTTGCCCATTCCCGACCGGATGATAAGGCGTCGTTCTGCTGGCAGCAATACCCCGTTCCGAGAGATAGGCCTTGAGTTCTCCTGACATAAAAGAAGGGCCCCGATCCGAATGAACATAGGATGCCATGCCACAGAAAGCAAAAACCTGCTCAAGGCAGCTGATAACCGTGGTCGTCAGCATATTGGGGCAGGGAAAGGCAAACGGAAAACGGGAATACTCATCGACCATGGTCAACAGATAAGTGTTGCGAGTTGAAGAGGGCAACGGCCCCTTAAAATCGATGCTAAGCCGTTGCATTGGCTGGGTCGCATGTATGAGTATACCACCCGAGGGGCGGAAAAACTGAGGTTTCAATTCCGCACAGACTCTGCAGTCCGAGCACATCTTCTTTACATCCCCGGTAGAGAATGGGAGATTTCGGGACTGCACGAAGTGTAGCATGCGAGTAACGCCCGGATGACACAACCCATCATGGATGTCTACGAGCGTAGAGGGTGCCATGGCGGAGCAGAATGCTCGTGTGAGGGTATCCGGAGCCACATTCTCCTTGCCAGGTCGATAGTGGATGGTGTAACCAAAAGAGGCCAATTCCAGCCGCCAAAGCTGGATTTTATTATTTTTAATTTTGGTCCGTTTTCGATTATCGAGCATGAAGGCGACCGATCGCTGGTCCGTGATTAAGGCAAAGTGCTGGCGAGCTAGGAGATGACTCCACTTCCGTACTGCCTCTATGATGGCTGTAGCTTCTTTCTCGACTGGAGGATAATGTAGCTCAGCCCCTTGAAAAGTCCTGGACAAAAATGCCACCGGACGACCTTCCTGATTCAGAGTGGCCGAGATCGCCACCTCCGAGGCATCACACTCCACAACAAAAGGAAGACTCTCATCGATGGAGTGAAGAGCCGCTTTCTCCAACTGTTTTTTCAGGAGGTTAAAGGCTGCAACAGCCGCTGTGTCTAGTGGGAATGTGCTGGCCTTCAGTAGAGGTTGGATTCGGTCCGAGAAGTTAGGAATCCATTTAGCATAGTATGCAAACAGGCCGAGGGCCCGGCGCAAGGAGGCCGGATTCTTAGGTGGCGGGAGTTCTTGGAGTGGGCGAAGCCTTTCAGGGTCAGGTTTAATGATGCCATTGCCCACACAATAGCCAAGGATGTTGATGGTTGGTTGTGACTCAATGGATTTAGCCGCATTTAATGTCAAATTACGGTGCTGGAGTGCATCCCAAAATCGTTGGAGATTGGCGTCATGTTCCTGCTGATTGCGACCTGCGACAGTAATATTGTCCAGATAAGGAAACGTATCCTTCAAGTCTTCCTGTTTGACCAGGTCATCCATTGCTCGCTGGAAGACAGCCACTCCATTAGTGACCCCAAAGAGGAGGCGACGAAATTGATACAGCCGTCCATTGGCTTCAAAGGCCGTATACTGCTTGTCTGAGACCTTCAAGGGTACCTGATGATAGGCACTTTTCAGATCATATGTTGAGAACACCGTGTACTCAGCCAGTTTATTAACCATATCATCGATGCGCGGCAACGGGTATGCGTCCAAGTCCGTATATTGATTGATGGTCTGTGAATAGTCAATGCACAGCCGTTTCTTGTGAGGTTGTAGAGGGTTCTTAACAATAACGACCTGGGCGCGCCATGGCGACGAACAAGGCTTGATGATATCCTCTGCTAAAAGCCGAGAAATCTCAGCCGCAATAAAAGACTGGTCTTCCTGACTGAAACGTCGTGACTTTGTTATAATCGGTTTGCATCGAGGGGGGATACTGGTAAACAGTGAGGGTTCATCCAGTGAAGCTGCTGACAATGCACAGAACGGCAATCGAGGTCGTATATTAGAAATAGTGAGTTCAGGTTTGGATCCGCCGAACTCAATGGTGAGCTTCTTATGCTGCTTTTGAAAATCCAGCCCTAAGATAAGATCACTACATAAATCCTTGAGCACCGAAAGCCGGGTGGAGGGATACCTGTGACCATTAAGTGTTATTTCAACCATACAAAAGCCAGAAATTCTGGTATTAAGTGATGACTGAGCCATCGCAATTGCCTGGTCCGATGGGAAAACATGTAGCTTTAACTCTGCAACAATCTGTTCCCTAATGAAACTATCAGTGCTACCTGAGTCAATTAAGGCATCTAAAGTATGTCCATTAATTGATGCTTTTGTAGCTGCATGGAATAGGTTCTGAGGACAAGCAGCTGTAATTGGTGTCGTTGCACAAAGAGTGGCTGAAACTCTAGGTGTGTTTCTTCGAGAGGAAACCCGAGAGGAAGCATGATAGATTTTAGCCGGAACATCTTGATAGGCCCTTACCGGGGCAGTTCGGTAGGACTTAGCTTGATAAGCCCTCGTAGAGGCTCTTGATAGGCAAACCTTTGCAAAATGACCCTTTTTGTTGCAATGACTGCAGAACGCATTGCGAGCAGGGCAGAATTTCCGAGGGTGAAACTCATCACCACAAAAGAAGCATTTCTTAGATTGCCAAGAGGCTGCCACAGTGGGGTCATCATCCTCTTCATCAGTGAAGTCATCAGATTGATCGTCAGGGATAAAGACCTCCCTAATAGAGTTCACCTGTGGCCTCTTAAATTGCCTGACTGTAGTTAAGGCAGTAGACCGAGGTCTGGGCACTGTATAAAGGTCTGCATTTCTTTTTGCCAGATCTAGAGAGCAAGCCATGTCATAAGCTCTCTGAAGCTCAAGTGTCTTACTTTCCAGTAGACGCTGGCGTATAAATGGGGAGGCAAGCCCGCAGATGAAAGCATCACGGATCATCTCTTCACGGTACAGCTCAGCTGAGGCCGCCTGAAAGTTACAGTCCATACTAAGTCTGCGAAGCTCTTGGAGGAATTTATCAATGGATTCCTCCGGCCCTTGTTGGGCTGTAGCTAGTAGATGTCTGGCATAGACCTCATTCGGTGTCTTAGTATACAGTCTCTTAAGCGTCCGAATTGCCTCCTCGTAACTGTCCCATTCCTCCACATACTGAAATACATTCGGGGTGACACAGTTGATGAGTATCCGCAACTTTGAGTCATCATCAGCCTTACAGTATTCAAGAAAATTGTCAAACGTGCGATACCAGTGTTTCCACACCTTACCGGCTGCTGGGGTGTTTGGGTCCAAGTCAAGACGCGATGGTTTAAGGATGTTTTCCATGATGGGTGATTCCCTGGATCCTTAGTTCCAAGTTCGTCCAAAAAGTTTGAGTGCGAAGTTTTTCAAAGTTGATTAAATTGCCATAAGAATGAGCCTTACGCGTGGTGAACTTAAAGTAAGCTTTAATCAACTAAAAAGGTGCTACATACAAAAGAGGTCTTACTCTATGCCTCTCCAGGATCCAACTGATCAGTCCAGTATTTATCCTGGACTAATCACAGGAAGTGATGCAATAAAGTTCGAGTCACAGGAAGCTGTATTGTGTTACCACAGGGGGATTGGGAGGGAGGGGGGGATCGGGAGGGAGGGGGGTGATCGGGAGAGAGGGGGTGATCGGGAGAGAGGGGGGGATCGGGAGAGAGGGGTGATCGGGAGGGTGGGGGGTGATCGGGAGAGAGGGGGTGATTGGGAGAGAGGGGGGGATCGGGAGGGAGGGAGGTGATCGGGAGGGTGGGGGGTGATCGGGAGGGAGGGAGGTGATCGGGAGGGAGGGGGATCGGGAGGGAGGGGGGGATCGGGAGGGAGGGGGATCGGGAGAGAGGGGGTGATCGGGAGGGAGGGGGGTGATCGGGAGAGAGGGGGGGATCGGGAGGGAGGGGGTGATCGGGAGAGAGGGGGGGATCGGGAGGGAGGGGGGATCGGGAGAGAGGGGGGGATCGGGAGGGGGTGATTGGGAGGGAGGGGGTGATCGGGAGGGAGGGGGGGATCGGGAGGGAGGGGGGATCGGGAGGGAGGGGGTGATCGGGAGAGAGGGGGGGATCGGGAGGGAGGGGGTGATCGGGAGAGAGGGGGGGATCGGGAGGGGGGGATTGGGAGGGAGGGGGTGATCGGGAGGGAGGGGGGGATCGGGAGGGAGGGGGGATCGGGAGGAGGGGGTGATCGGGAGAGAGGGGGGGATCGGGAGGGAGGGGTGATCGGGAGGAGGGGGTGATCGGGAGGGAGGGGGGATCGGGAGGGAGGGGTGATCGGGAGGAGGGGGTGATCGGGAGGGAGGGCTGATCGGGAGGAGGGGGTGATCGGGAGGAGGGGGTGATCGGGAGGGAGGGGGGATCGGGAGAGAGGGGGTGATCGGGAGGGAGGGGGGGATCGGGAGGGAGGGGGGGATTGGGAGGGAGGGGGGGATCGGGAGGAGGGGGTGATCGGGAGGGAGGGGGGGATCGGGAGTGATCGGGAGGGAGGGGGGGATCGGGAGGGAGGGGGGATCGGGAGAGAGGGGGGGGATCGGGAGGAGGGGGTGATCGGGAGGGAGGGGTGATCGGGAGGGAGGGGTGATCGGGAGGAGGGGGTGATCGGGAGGGAGGGGGGGATCGGGAGGGGGGGGGGATCGGGAGAGGTGGAGGGGGGTGAGCGAGGGAGGGGCTCGGGAGGCAGTGCCCCGCCCCCACACTCCCACCATTGGTTCCCTGACTTGTCCATCCTGGCAGTGCCCCGCCTTCGCCAGCCAATCGGAAAACGAACAGACTCTTCGATACCCGATTGGGTGATTCTTGACTGTCAGTCAATCAGCCTGTTTTCTGGTATAACTATTAAACAAAAGTGTTGAAAGAAAAGTTTTTTAAAAGTCCTATTTTTATTGCCCTATGATGTTTCTCCCGGGTTTGCTCACACCAGTGTCGCGGGGATTGATGGCAGCCTGAGTTCAGGGGACACCGACTTGGGGAATGAGACTTGAAACGGGCGTGAGGCCCCTTGTTTCATCTCATTTCAGTAATGTAGCAAGAAATTACTTTTCATGTACTCACCCACTGTCACCCACTCAGTTATAGCCAGGAATGAACAGAGGGAACCATTGCAATATCATTATTAAGAGGGAACACTTTGCTGTAACAGTTTACCATGTCGTGATACTGGACTGGGTTAATCTGCATCGCACTGAGACTAAGCTTCATACACTTGACGTTCACTTAACCACAAACTTGCAGCCAATGACAGGACAGCTCTTGTTGATGATTGACTGTGACAAGTTACGATTACTTACTGACAATGTGTTAAATAACAACAGATGTTACAGATGTGAGATGTATGATGAGTAACACGGTCGAACCTGAAGAACATGAAATCACAACATTGTTTTCTAAAGATTTCAAAAATGCTTTTCAGAGCAGTGAAAATAAAGCTCCATAAATGTCCTGTGCACTCGCCGGGCCGGCACTGCTGCTCACTCTCAAAGCTTCAGGAGACATAATCTCTTTATTAAAAATAGGCTGAGAGAGAATTCATTTAAATACTCCATAATATGAAAACGTGCACGTCAAAACTCACTGCAGGTGCCCTGGTTGTGCCTCCTGGGAGATAAGTTCAAGGAACTGAACTGGAATTTTAACAGCAAGAGTGAGTTAAAACACATCGGAATCTGCTGGAAAATACAACTGGCTGATAAAACAGATGTAAATCCATAAAATATTTATTTTAAAAAGTAAAATGGAAAGTGCAAAGGATGAATGGAGGAACTAGAATCCAATGATGTTTTGCACAATGCAATTAGTAGCTTGTTGTGCTTTTTTCTGCTAATTTTCTGCCATCTCTTGACCATTTCTATTCCTTGCTGCAGTACAATTCCATGGACGCTGATACCTCCAGTATCTAACCTAAGTGTCCGTCCTTCACATGGCAGCAGGAGAGCGAGTGTTGTCAGACTATTAAACTGTCGGGGCCATCACAGCCCACATCCCACCCAACACACACACACAGTTCTGAAGAAGGGTCATCGACCTGAAACATTAACCCTGTTTCTCTCTCCACAGATGCTGCCTGACCGGCTGAGTGTCTCCAGCATTCTCTGTTTTTATCACACACACACAGACTGCTCACAGGGCCTGCTGGATGGGCCTTACACCTAAGCTGAGGTCACCAAGGACAACTGTAGCCCGCAACCACTCCTCAGCTGAGGCTGCCCGCTCAGCACAGAGTGGGAACTGGACACAGAACCTTCCTGTCCGCTACCTCACTGCCTTAACTAAAAAAATCGTGTTAAAAATAATAAACAGCGTCCAGATCTGCTGGCTGCTCAGTTCATATCTCAAACATGAAATTGAAAACATCTTGCAGTAAGGCAGGTTTACTTAAAACAAAACTTGCTCGAGAATGAGGATTAATTGAAGAACTGCCACAAAAATAACTCAGGATGGAGAATCTGAAAGTGAAGATGCAGTGACAGGATTAGAACTGGTATTAATAACATACACCAAGTAATGTGGCACACTTCATTTCTTGCTCACCTAAGAGGTTGTCTCTCTTTCAGATGTTCAACTGCAAAGGCAAAGAAGATCTTTTTCACAATCCTTCCCGTCGCATCTTGGCTGCCGGCCTATAATCTGAAAGAATGGCTTGTTAGCGACATTGTGTCTGGTATCAGCACTGGGCTCGTCTGTGTTCTACAAGGTACTGCTCTGGTGCAATCAGCCCCACATGACTCATTCACTAGAAAAATAGATACAGAAAATAATGGCCCGAAAGTTGTGGTCCTGATCACAGCGAACTGGCCACCGTTCCGCCTTTGAAACTGACCGCAACTTCAGGATTTAGCGCATGCGCAGTCTAACCTGGGAATCCTGAAGTTGCGGTCTGTCATTCACTGCTCCGAAACAGGGGCGGAAGTCAATTTCGGGTCCAGGGCGCTACCGGGGCGATGCGCACAGCGATGACGTCACGATCTCCGGGCGAAGGAGAGCGGGGCGCAACACCGTAGCGCTGCCGCAAAACACCCACCAAATATGGCGGGAGTCGATGACAGCGCCACGCCCGGTCGCAAAGCCATTTGGTGCCCCCGGAGGCGCTAACGGGAGGTGCAAAGGCATCCAATTTCACCCCCTCTGTCTTTTGATTGGCTGCTTAGACAACTTGTTGCCATTGCTGGGAATCCCCATTAACTTGCGTTGATTTCAATTACGCATCGGAAAAGCCAAAAATCTCGCCACCGAGATGGCGAGAGCTTTGTGCGAAGCTTACGTCGGGGCCAGCAGTGAATGCCTTTGCTTCACCGCTGACCGCAAATTCCGGCCCATAGTTTGTTGTCAAGATCCAGGTCTGCTCTTTCCAGCCCAATGAGAAAGGTGATGATGAAGGGTTAAAGTGCCTGTCAATATTGTGTTAGTTTTAGTTACATCATAAACTGATAGGCAATGGCCTTGGAGATCCCACAGATTGTTCTGTGTGTTATCTCTTCAGTATCAGAGTCTTGAAGGTCATCTTGTCTTCAATAATAAACATCAAATAATGGAGTGTGGGATGACACCAATAAACTGATAGGAAACTTCCTGAGTTATTTATAGCTAGCCTATAATTAGGGTTACTCATAGAATCAGAGAATCACACAGCACAGAAGGAGGCCATTCGGCCCATCGGTCTGTGCTGGCTCTTTAAAAGCTATCCAATTAATTTTATCCGTTTTCATGTTTATTTTAGAGTTAAGTTAAACAATGTAAATCAACCCAATTATTAAGCTCTTATAAAGTTCTTTACAACTAACATTTTGAGCTTTACTTGGCCAGATTTCTCCCCTCTCTGTTGAAGGTGCTGTTAATGGCAGTGTGAGCATACTCTCCGCATTCCCCGCACACTCCCTGCACAATCCCCGCACACTCCCCACACACTCCCCACGCACTGCCTGCACAATCCCTGCACACTCCCCACACACTCTCCGCACACTCCCCACACACTCCCCGCACAATCCCCGCACACTCCACGCACACTCCGAGCCTCCCCATACACTCCCTGCACAATCCCCGCACACTCCCCACACACTCCCCACACACTGCCTGCACAATCCCTGCACACTCCCCACACACTCTCCGCACACACCCCACACACTCCCCAAACAATCCCCACACACTCCCCACACACTCCCCACACAATCCCCGCACGCTCCCCACACACTCCCCGCACAATCCCCGCACACTCCACGCACACTCCTAGCCTCCCCACACACTCCCTGCACAATCCCCGCACACTCCCCACACACTCCCCAAACAATCCCCGCACACTCCACGCACACTCCATGCACACTCCCAGCCTCCCTACACACTCCCCGTACAATCCCTGCACACTCCCCGCACATTCCCTGCACACTCCCCACACACTCTCCGCACACACCCCACACACTCCCCAAACAATCCCCACACACTCCCCACACACTCCCCACACAATCCCCGCACGCTCCCCACACACTCCCCGCACACTCCCCACACACTTCCCGCACAATCCCCGCACACTCCCCACACACTCCCCGCACAATCCCCGCACACTCCACGCACACTCCTAGCCTCCCCACACACTCCCTGCACAATCCCCGCACACTCCCCACACACTCCCCAAACAATCCCCGCACACTCCACGCACACTCCATGCACACTCCCAGCCTCCCTACACACTCCCCGTACAATCCCTGCACACTCCCCGCACATTCCCTGCACACTCCACGCACACTCCCAGCCTCCCCACACACTCCCTGCAGAATCACCACACACTCCCCATACACTCCCCACACAACCCCTGCACACTCCAAGCCTCCCTACACACTCCCTGCACAATCCCCACACACTCCCCGCACATTCCCCGAACACTCCCCGCCCACTCCCAGCCTTCCCACACACTCACTGCACAATCCCCGCACACTCCCCACACACTCCCCACACACTGCCCACACAATCCCCACACAATCCCCACACACTCCCAGCCTCCCCACACAATCCCTGCACAATACCCACACACTCCCCATACACTCCCCGCAAAATCCCCGCACACTCCCCACACACTCCCCATACAATCCCCACACACTCCCAGCCTCCCCACACACTCCCCACACACTCCCAGCCTCCCCACACACTCCCCGCACAATTCCCGCACATTCCCACACACTGCCTGCACAATTCCTGCACACTCCCCACACACACCCCGCACAATCCCCGCACACTCCCAGCCTCCCCACATACTCCCCACACACTCCCCACACACTCCCCACACACATCCCGCACAATCCCCACACACCCCCCCGCACAATCCCCACACACTCCCCACACATTCCCTACATGCCCGCACACACTCAGCACACTCCCCATACACTCCCTGCTCAATCCCAGCACACTCCCTGCACACACCCAGCACACTCCCCGCACACTCCCTGCACAATCCCTACATCCCCACACATTCCCTGCTCAATCCCAGCACAATCCCCGCACAATCCCCACTCACTCCCTGCACACACCCAGCACACTCCCAGCCTCCCCACACAATCCCCGCACACTCCCCACACACTCCCCGCACATTCCCTACATCCCCGCACACTCCCTGCACACTCCCCACACACTCCCCGCACATTCCCTACATCCCTGCACACGCCCCACACACTCCCCGCACACTCCCAGCCTCCCCACACACTCCCCCACAATCCCCACACACTCCCCGCACAATCCCCGCACTCACCCAGCCTCCCCACACACTCCCCGCACAATCTCCGCACACTCCCCACACACTCCCCGCACATTCCCTACATCCCTGCACATTCCCTGCACACTCCGCACACACTACCTGTACATTCCCCACACATTCTCCGCACGCTCCCTGCCTCACAGTAAATATCAGAGCCAAAGTGATTCAAACTAAGTGTAATGGAACTGAACTATGATCTCATTGAATTATTCTCTCACTGCTAACTTACCTGAGGAAGGAGCGACAGCTCCGAAAGCTTGTAAAATTAAATAAATCTGTTGGACTATAACCTGGTGTTGTGCGACTTCTCATCATTGAATGGAGGAACAGGTTTGAGGGACCTCGGCAATGTTCCCTTTAAGCTGTGAGACTGCGCAGTGCTCCAGGGATCCCGCACATGTGCGGTATTGTGAATGGGCCGCACAGTCCCTTAAAGATGCCGCGTGGCTCCAAATAAAATTCGAGGGAACATTGGCTGAATGTACCTCTGTTCATGACTGATCTGTATCAGAACTCCATCCACCCTTTCGCTCCATATCCATTAATACCCTTGGCTAGTAAAATTCTATCGATCTCAGATTTAAAATGATTAATTGAGTTGGCATCGACTGCTCTTTGTGGGAGAGAGTTCCACACTTCTACCACCCATTGTGTGAAGAAGTGTTTCCTAACTTCACTCCTGAATGGCCTGGCTCTGATTTTAAGGTTATGTCCTCTTGTCCTAGACTCCCCCACCATCCCCCTCCCCCGCACCTCCTCCCACCCCCCCGCCACCCCTCCCCCCCAGCAGAAACTGTTTCTCTATCTGCCCCATCAATTCCTTTCAAAATCCGAAAAAGCTCAATCAAATCCCCCTCAACCTTCCCTATACCAGGGAACACAAGCCTAGTTTATGTAATCTCTCCTCATAATCTAACCTTTGGAGCCCAGGTATCATTCTGGTAATATTCTGCACTGCGCTCCTTCCAAGGCCAATATATCCTTTCTAAGGTGTGGTGCCCAGCACTGTACACAGTGCCCCAGATGTGGTCTAACCAGAGCTTTGTATAGCTGTAGCAAAACTTCCTCCCCTTTATAGTTCCACCCCTCCAGTTATAAAGGTGAACAATCCATTAGCCTTTTTTATTATTTTTTGTACCTGACGACTACATTTTAGTGATCTGTGTATATGGGCCCTTAAATCTCATTGAACTGCCTCTGTTCCTCGCTTTTCACCATTTAAAAATACTCTGATCGATCCTTTTTTGGTCTAAAATGGATGAACTCACACGTACCTGTGTTAAACTCCATCTGCCACAGTTTTGCCCATTCCCTTAACCTGTCAATGTCCCTTTGTAATTTTAAATCAAATTTGTGTGTTTTAGGGAATTGGTCATTGTGATTACCAATAAAATCTAAAGTAGTAACTTTAACTTGGGCCAGAAATTCGGCTTTCCGGCTTCCTGCGGGTGCAAGCATCGCGCGCGTACTTACCTACCGCGCCTGCCGTTGTGTTTTGGTCCCACGAGAACTTCGGGTCCTGGGCCTCCTGCAGCTGCCGGCGCGCAGTGCTTGTGTATCCCAGGGGCGCAGTTAGTTCGAAGCGTCCCCTGGGATCACGTGGGCCATGAAGAGCCAATCCTAGCAGGGCATTTTCATTCATAGATTTGACAGGAAGACCTGTCAAATCTATGAATTGAAATCGGCCCCAAAACTACACCTAAACTTCAAATAATTTTTTTTAAAAACATCACATTTTTAAAATAACTATAAGTTAAATAAATTAACTACTTTAAACAAAAATTTAAATTTTTGAAAAAATTACAATACTTTTTAACGGAGCTAAAAATAAACTTACCTTTCTTTAAAGTATCTAAAAAAGATAAACCTGTTGAAAAAATTTTTTAATTGTAATTAATTAACCACTTACCTTGTTAAAAACAGGCCTTGCGCCTCCTTTTTAAAAGCGCAGCTTCTCCATACTTACCCTCCCGGAGAAACCTGAAAAAAACCTGAAGTTCGCTGCGTGCGCGCAGCCTCTCCCGCGCACGCAGTTCACCTCTGAACCCCTCCCTTCAGGGGAATGGAAGTTCCGGTTTCCCGCGCATGCGCAGTGCATGCAGGAAACCGGCACTTCAAGTGGCCTTACGGGTGAGTACACAGCGCGTACTCACCCGACAAGAGCCGAATTTCTGGGCCTTTATTCCTTCATATAAAAATCTATCTAAACAACAATAATGAACAGTTACAGCAGTGTGGATGATGCCATTCACCATCATTCGCCATCATTCGCCACCATTCACCATCATTCACCACCATTCACCACCATTCACCACCATTCACCACCATTCACCATCATTCACCACCATTCACTACCATTCACCAGCATTCACCACTATTCACCACCATTCACCATCATTCACCACCATTCACCACCATTCACCATCATTCACCACCATTCACCACCATTCACCATCATTCACCACCATTCACCACCATTCACCATCATTCACCACCATTCACCACCATTCACCATCATTCACCACCATTCACCACCATTCACCATCATTCACCACCATTCACCACCATTCACCACCATTCACCACCATTCACCATCATTCACCACCATTCACCACCATTCACCACCATTCCCATGTAATTGCCAGTCCGATACACTGACGCTGCTGTGTGTGTTTTGCAGGGTTGGCGTTTGCTCTGCTGGTGTCAGTCCCTGCTGGTTATGGACTATATGCAGCCTTCTTCCCTGTGTTGACGTACTTTTTGTTGGGAACGTCAAAGCATTTATCAGTTGGTGAGAATTCCAAATTTCAAGACATTTCTGAATTATTGAAACTATGAATTTATTAAACACTCTCCCACCCTGAATATTTCTCATTGTCACCAGGGCCCTTTCCAGTGGTGAGTTTGATGTTGGGCACAGTAGTGGACAGGATGGTCACTGACGGTAACACAGGTGCGAATAGTACCATTTTCCCTGCTGATATGAGTAAAGAGGACAGACAGGTCTGGGTTGCTGCGTCTGTCACCTTCCTCACCGGGATCTTTCAGGTTCGTGCCTTTCTGGCTATGAAAAAATCTCTCATTTTCAAAAATAAATACTCTTAAAAGTTACCAAGATTTTTTCCCTTTTCCAGCTGGCTCTTGGATTACTTCAGGTGGGGTTTATTGTCATCTACCTGTCGGACCCAATGATCTCGGGCTTCACCACTGCGGCTGCCATTCATGTCCTGGTGTCTCAGCTCAAGTTTGTCCTGCAGTTGACTGTCCCAGGATTCAGTGGGCCATTATCTGTGATTTACGTAAGTTCAGAAACCTCCACACCTAAAAACTACAATCCAAATTTATACTTATTTGCACTATAAAAGTGAGCTTGCTGATTTGTATATATTTAAAATGATGACTCAGTATTTAAACAAAATTATATTTGTAACTTAATAAAATGCTTTAATGAATAAGGTTATTGATGTATATGTTGTGTGTTATTTTAGACGCTGAAGTACATTATCATTCATATCGCGGAAACCAACATCGCTGACCTCATCATTTCAATCATCATCATGGTCTTTATATTTATTGTGAAAGAAATCAATGATCGATTCAAGTCCAAACTCCCAGTACCAATCCCCATTGAGGTTATAATGGTGAGTAGGGACACTCAATCCCCATTGAGGTTATAATGGTGAGTAGGGACACTCAATCCCCATTGAGGTTATAATGGTGAGTAGGGACACTCAATCCCCATTGAGGTTATAATGGTGAGTAGGGACACTCAATCCCCATTGAGGTTATAATGGTGAGTAGGGACACTCAATCCCCATTGAGGTTATAGTGGTGAGTAGGGACACTCAATCCCCATTGAGGTTATAATGGTGAGTAGGGACACTCAATCCCCATTGAGGTTATAGTGGTGAGTAGGGACACTCAATCCCCATTGAGGTTATAGTGGTGAGTAGGGACACTCAATCCCCATTGAGATTATAATGGTGAGTAGGGACACTCAATCCCCATTGAGGTTATAATGGTGAGTAGGGACACTCAATCCCCATTGAGGTTATAGTGGTGAGTAGGGACACTCAATCCCCATTGAGGTTATAATGGTGAGTAGGGACACTCAATCCCCATTGAGGTTATAGTGGTGAGTAGGGACACTCAATCCCCATTGAGATTATAAAGGTGAGTAGGGACACTCAATCCCCATTGAGATTATAATGGTGAGTAGGGACACTCAATCCCCATTGAAATTATAATAGTGAGTAGGGACACTCAATCCCCATTGAGATTATAATGGTGAGTAGGGACACTCAATCCCCATAGGAATGTAGGAACATAGGAACAGGAGGAGGCCTTTCAGCACTTCGAGCCTATTCCACCATTCAATTAGATTGTGGCTGATCTGTATCTTAATCCATCCACCAGCTTTGGTTCCAAGCCCCTTAATACCCTTGCCTAACAAAAATCTATCCATCTCAGTTTTGACATTTTCAATTTACCCCCAGTCTGAACAGCTTTTTGGGGGAGAGAGTTCACGATTTCCACTACCTTTTGTGTGAAGAAGTGCTTCCTGACATCACCCCTGAACGGCCTACTCCCCAACCAGAGGAAATCGTTTCTCTCTCTCTCCCCTGTCAACTCCTTTAATCATCTTAAACACCTCAATTAAGTCACCCCTTAATCTTCTAAACTCAATGGAATACAAGCCTAGTCTGTGCAACCTGTCCTCATAATTTAACCCTTTCAGCCCCAGTATCATTCTGGTGAATCTGCGCTGCTCCCCCTCCAAGGCCAATCTTTCCTTCCTGTGGTGCGGGGCCCAGAACTGAACGCAATATTCCATAAGGAGGTCTAACCAGAGCTTTGTATAACTGTAACATAACTTCCCCCCCTTTGTATTCAGTCCTCTTGAGATAAAGGCCAACATTCCATTAGCCTTTTTAATTATTGTTTGTACCTGTCCACTAGTTTTAAGTGATTCCTGTTCCAGGGCCTCTCAATCTCTCTGCTCATCCATAGATCGATCTTTCTTGGGTCCAAAGTGGGTGACCTCACACTTTCCCACAGTTTTGCCCACTCACTGAATCTGTCAATGTCCCTTTGCAACTTTCTGCTCCCATCTACACTACTTCCTGTGCCACCTAACTTGGTGTCACCAGCAAACTTGGATATACGGCTCTCTATTACTTCATCCAAGACAGTACAGATCCCTGGGGAACACCACTAGTCACATCCTGCCAATTGGAGTACATACCCATTATCCCTACTCTCGGTCTCCTGCCTCCTGTTCAATTCCCTATCCCAGCCAATAGGTTGCCTCCGATTCCATGCACTCTCATTTTTGTTAGCAGTCTAACTCTTGTGGTATTCCCCAGCGGCCCCCCTCAGATTCACTGGCCCATCTAGTTTGCTACCAGTTTGAAGTTTGCCCACTTTGTATTGAGTTTCTGAATCCAGGTCACAGGTGTAAATTAGAAGTAGTTGGGATTCCAGTACTTTGCCCCTGATTTCTGGAAAGTGGAGGAATGACCTTTATCTAGTCTTGTAACTCGGGCATTTTTTAATACTTCTTCTCGTTTGATTACGGTTTATTACCACCATTCAGCTGGCTCTTTAACGTCACCAGTAGACTTTTGTATTGCCTGTCACATGGTTACTAAAGGGGTAATGACAGAATGACATTGTGCATTCATTTCAACACTAATTATGTATGCATTTCTTGCATATGAATTTTCAATACATTTACATCAGGAACATTATCTGGAGCTTGGATTTGCAGGGAAGTTCACTCAAAGCTTGTGAAGAGTAAACTAGCTGTTGAATGTATGAAACTAGAAGTGTAAAGCAGAATTGTTTACTTTCCCTCATTACATTGCAGACAGTAATCGTAACAGGTGTCTCGTACGCATTCAACTTCAAAGAGAGATTCGATGTCGACATTATTGGAAACTTAACGAATGGGTTAGTGCTTCAGTCATAGATTTTAATTCCTCATATTTGCCTATTATTCAGATTGAATTCTGACTATCCAGATTCTCGCTCAGACTCCAGGCTTTTGCCGTTTTCTCTCGATCTTTGCCTCAGATGTTAACAGCACAGAACCAGGCCATTCAGCCCAACTGGTCCGTGCCGGTGTTTCTGCTCCACACCAGCCTCCTCCCACCCCCCTTCATCTCACCCCATCACCATCTCCTTCTATTCCTTTCTCCCTCACGTGCTTATCTAACTCCCCCTAAAATGCCTCTCTGCTATTCACCTCAACCACTCCCTGTGGTAGCGAGTTCCACCTTCTAACCACTCTCTGGGTAAAGATATATATTTTAATGGTACATTATTTCTGGCAGTAAGAATCTGAAGATTGATGGGTAATTGTGTTTATCCATGACTGGACATGAGGTTTAATAAATAATATAAGGGACCCTGCCTTTAAAATGAAAAATCCTGTTAGTGCTGTTAACTCTTTTTAAAGGTCCTTCTTCCATCAAATTTCTCCACCTCGCTCCTGATTGTGAGTGTAACAGGCTCGGGAGGGACAGGTGACCTTAGACCTCTGGTACCCAAAGCTCTCCACCACTGGGGTTTTCCTCTCGTGTCTGGGTCTGTTGTAGACTCACTGATAGAGATTGGTTGCTGTGGTTAGTCAACAACGACATTATCGTTTTTTAAATTCGTTCCTGGGATGTGGGCGTCGCTGGCAAGGCCGGCATTTATTGCCCATCCCTAATTGCTTTTGAGAAGGTGGTGGTGAGCCACCTTCTTGAACCGCTGCAGTCCGTGTGGTGAAGGTGCTCCCACAGTGCTGTGAGGGAGGGAGTTCCAGGATTTTGACCCAGTGACGATGAAGGAACGACGATATATTTCCAAGTCAGGATGGTGTGTGACTTGGAGGGGAACTTGGAGGTAATTGTGCTCCCATGTGCCTGCTGCCCTTGTCCTTCTAGATGGAAGAGGTCGCGGGTTTGGGAGGTGTTGCCGAAGAAGCCTTGGCGAGTTGCTGCAGTGCATCTTGTAGATGGTACACACTGCAGCCACGTTACGCCGGTGGTGGAGGGAGTGAATGTTTAAGGTGGTGGATGGGGTGCCAATCAAGTGGGCTGCTTTATCCTAGATGTTGTCGAGCTTCTTCAGTCTTGTTGGAGCTGCACTCATCTAGGCAAGTGGAGAGTATTCCATCACACTCCTGACTTGTGCCTTGTAGGTGATGGAAAGGCTTTGGGGAGTCAGGAGGTGAGACACTCTCTACAGAATACCTAGCTTCTAACCTGCTCTTGTGGCCACATTATTTATGTGGCTGGTCCAGTTAAGTTTCTGCTCAATGGTGACCCCCAGGAGGTTGATGGTGTGGGATTCAACGATGGTAATGCCATTGAATGTCAAGGCGAGATGGTTAGACTCTCTCTTGTTGGAGATGGTCATTGCCTGGCACTTGTGTGATGCGAATGTTACTTGCCACTTATCAGCCCAAGCCTGAATGTTGTCCAGGTCTTGTTGCATGCAGGCATGGACTGCTTCATTATCTGAGGAGTTTCAAATGGAACTGAACACTGTGCAGTCATCAGCGAACATCCCCACTTCTGACCTTATGATGGAGGGAAGGTCATTGATGAAGCAGCTGAAGATGGTTGGGCCTAGGACACTGCCCTGAGGAACTCCTGCAGTGATGTCCTGGGCCTGAGATGATTGACCATCAACAACCACAACCATCTTCCTTTGTGTTAGATATGACTCCAGCCAGTGGAGAGTTTTCCCCCTGATTCCCATTGACTCTAGTTTTATGAGGGCTCCTTGATGCCATACTCGGGCAAATGCTGCCTTGATGTCAAGGGCAGTCACTCTCACCTCACCTCTGGAATTCAGCTCCTTTGTCCAAGTTTGGACCAAGTCTGTAATGAGGTCGGGAGCCGAGTGGTTTTGGGCTGGTGGAACCCGAACTGAGCATTGGTAAGCAGGTTATTGGTGAGTAAGTGCCGCTTGATAGCACTGTCGACGACTCCTTCCTTCACTTTGCTGATGATTGAGAGTAGACTGATGGGGCGGTAATTGGCTGGATTGGATTTGTCATGTTTTTTGTGGACAGGACATATCTGGGCAGATTTCCACACTGTCTGGTAGATGCCAGTGTTGTTGCTGTACTGGAACAGCTTGGCTAGAGGCGCGGCTAGTTCTGGAGCACAAGTCTTCAGCACGACAGCCGGGATGTTGTCGCGGGCCCACAGCCTTTGCTGTATCCAGTGCGCTCAGCCGTTTCTTGATATCACATGGAGTGATTCGAATTGGCTGAAGACTGGCTTCTGTGATGGTGGGGACCTCAGGAGTAGGCTGATATGGATCATCTACTCGGCACTTCTGGGTGAAGATGGTTGCAAATGCTTCAGCCTTGACTTTGCACTCATGTGCTGGGCTCCGCCTTCATTGAGGATCATTGTATTATGCGACTACCATAATGGCAGAAGGCGAACTAGATGGACCATGTCTTTTTTCGTCTAACAATTCCCATCTTCCTATGTCACTGACTCCTGGAATACTGTTCTGTAAGTGCTGATGGCCATCCGGTACTGCAGCAGTTCTTCAGTTATGAGGTTGAACAATGAGATAGTTGGCGATTTGACCTATCAGCCTCAGCCCAGTGTTATCACTCTCGTCTCCGAGTCAGGGCTTTGGATTTGAGCCCCTAATCTAGGCTGACACTCCAATGCAGTACTGAGGGAGTGCTGCACTGGCGGAGGTGCTGACCTTTGCACGATACCTTAACCCAAGGCCCCATTTGCCTGTTCAGGTGGATATAAAGGATCCCATGGCACTATTCAAAGTGGAGCATGGGGAGCAGGGTCAACACATATCCCTCAACCAACAGATTAACGGGAAGATTCCGCTGGTGTTTCTGACCCAGTACGGGGTGATCTCTGTTTATACACTCCGGAGCAATGATGCTGGCGTGGGATCTCCCACCCCTCACCCGCTCAGTTAGCTCATTGCTGTTTATGGGAGCTTACTGTGCTGTGGCATTAACCTACTTAATCACAGGCACTGTCCCTTCATTGGCTGGGAGGCTGTGGCACGTCCTGAAGATGTGAAAGGCACTGTATAAATGCAAATTCTTTATTTGACTGTGAAAGCATCACAGCTCACCCCATTTCTGTACAATGTCCGCAGAAACACTTTTCAATGGGTGTCATGGACAGTGATCAGGAGCAGGAACCCTGGCTGATTTCCCCTCTCTCTAACCCAGGGGTCACTGGACAGTGATCAGGAGCAGGAACCCTGGCTGATTTCCTCTCTCTCTAACCCGGGGGTCACTGGGCAGTGATCAGGAGCAGGAACCCTGGCTGAATTCCCCTCTCTCTCTAACCCAGGGGTTCATGGGCAGTGATCAGGAGCAGGAACCCTGGATGTTTCCCCCTCTCTCTAACCCAGGGGTCACTGGGCAGTGATCAGGAGCAGGAATCCTGGCTGATTTCCCCTCTCTCTAACCCAGGGGTTCATGGGCAGTGATCAGGAGCAGGAACCCTGGCTGATTTCCTCTCTCTCTAGCCCAGGGGTCACTGGACAGTGATCAGGAGCAGGAACCCTGGCTGATCTCCCCCTCTCTCTAACCCAGGGGTCACTGGACAGTGATCGGGTGCAGGAACCCTGGCTGATTCTCCCCTCTCTCTAACCCAGGGGTCACTGGACAGTGATCAGGAGCAGGGACCCTGGCTGATTTCCCCTCTCTGTCTAACCCAGGGGTCACTGGACAGTGATCAGGAGCAGGAACCCTGGCTGATTTCCCCTCTCTCTCTAACCCAGGGGTTCATGGGCAGTGATCAGGAGCAGGAATCCTGGCTGATTTCCCCTCTCTCTAACCCAGGGGTTCATGGGCAGTGATCAGGAGCAGGAACCCTGGCTGATTTCCTCTCTCTCTAACCCAGGGGTCACTGGACAGTGATCAGGAGCAGGAACCCTGGCTGATTCTCCCCTCTCTCTAACCCAGGGGTCACTGGACAGTGATCAGGAGCAGGGACCCTGGCTGATTTCCCCTCTCTGTCTAACCCAGGGGTCACTGGACAGTGATCAGGAGCAGGAACCCTGGCTGATTCTCCCCTCTCTCTAACCCAGGGGTTCATGGGCAGTGATCAGGAGCAGGAACCCTGGCTGATTTCCCCTCTCTCTAACCCAGGGGTTCATGGGCAGTGATCAGGAGCAGGAACCCTGGCTGATTTCCCCTCTCTCTCTAATCCAGGGGTCACTGGACAGTGATCAGGAGCAGGAACCCTGGCTGATTTTGTTCTTCCACATTGGTTGAGGGCAATTCTTGCTCCCTTCTCATAGGCCGAGCTGGAATCAGCCAACTTGGTGCAGGTTAAGCTGAACAAACCCCCTTGAGTGACACCTTCCCAAAATGTGCAGACTAATGTGCAGATACCTGTTCAGCAAATAGTATAATTATGGGATGTCAGAGAAATGTATGTGAGCTTCACTGTGTCATTAGGGGCTTTGCAATGAGAGTAACAATAAAGCTGAATGGTGACCTGCTCTCTGCCTCGGTTTCAGCTTTCAGGCTCCCCTGGCTCCCAATACCGCCGTCTTACAGCACAGTGTCGGTGATGCCTTCTCCATCGCTATTGTTGGTTTTGCCGTTGCATTCTCGGTGTCCAAAGTCTATGCCATGAAACATGATTATGTTATTGACGGAAACCAGGTTAGTAATGAGAACAAATGTGTGAGTCATACAAAAAGAATGGGGGTGGGGCGAGTGGGGGAAGGAGGGGGACAGTGGGGGAATCACAGAATCACAGAATCCCCACAGTGCAGATAGAGGCCATTTCGGCCCATCGAGCCTGCACCGACACATATCCCACCCTATCCCCATAACCCCACGTATTTAATCTCCCCCTAACACTAAGGGTCAATTTATCAACCTAACCCGCACATCTTTGGACTGTGGGAGGAAACCGGAGCACCCGGAGGAAACCCATGCAGACACGGGGAGAATGTGCAAACTCCACACAGACAGTCACCCAAGGCCGGATTCGAACCCGAGTCCCTGGCGCTGTGAGGCAACAGTGCTAACCACTATGCCACCGTGTTTCCCGTGGGGAGGGGGGAGTGGGAGAGGGGGAGAGTGGGGGAGGGGGAGAGTGGGGGAGGGGAGAGTGGGGGAGGGAGGGGGAGAGTGGGGGAGGGGGAAGGGGGAGAGGGGGAGAGAGTGGGAGAGTGGGGGAGGGGGGTGGGGGAGAGTGGGAGAGGGGGAGAGTGGGGGAGTGGGGAGGGGGAGAGTGGGGGAGGGGGGAGTGGGAGAGGGGCAGAGTGGGAAAGGGGGAGGGGGAGTGGGAGAGGGGGAGAGTGGGGGAGGGGGGAGTGGGAGAGGGGGAGAGTGGGGGAGGAGAGAGTGGGGAAGGGGGGAGTGGGGAGGGGAGAGTGGGGGAGGGGGGAGTGGGGGAGGGGGGAGTGGGAGAGGGGGAGAGTGGGGGAGGGGGGAGTGGGAGAGGGGGTAAAGGTCGGGGTGAGTTGGGATATATGTCAAGGTGTACGTCGGAAAGGTTGAAGTGTGGGAGGTAAAGGTCAGGGTGTGGGGGTAAAGGTCAGAGTGTGGGGGTAAAGGTCAGGGTGTGGGGGTAAAGGTCAGGGTGTGGGGTTAAAGGTCAGAGTGTGGGGGTAAATGTCAGGGTGTGGGGGTAAATGTCAGGGTGTGGGGGTAAAGGTCCGAGTGTGGGGGTAAAGGTCAGGATGTGGGGGTAAAGGTCATGGTGTGGGGGTAAAGGTCAGTGTGAGGTTATCAGTGGCAGTGGGAGATAGCTTGGGGGCTGAGGTGGAAAATATTGTGGAGATGGGAACAACAGAATCACCTGATCGAATGTAAAATACATACGAGTGTTTGTTGATTTTGCAGGAATTAGTGGCTTTTGGAATCAGTAATATGTTTTGTGGAGCATTTCGTGGTTTTGCAGCAAGCACAGCGCTATCCAGAACCGCCATTCAGGAAAGCACAGGAGGCAAAACTCAGGTACAGGACTTCATGTTTCGCAGTTGTTACTATCGACCCAGCCTGCATTGTCCTAGTGAGGGGAGAGAACAGTCAGTGTACAGGAAACACAGGGAATATAGTCAGCTCCTCATCACTCAAATCCAAGCCATTAGAGCATTTCAATCAATTGAAATTAGAAGTAAGTAGGCCCTGATGGCACCCTGCACCAGCTATGGATCCAATCACATGATGCAGGGGCCAGGAATGTTGTCTGCCGGATGGCGTCCCGAGTTCTGGAAACATCAGATTACGTTGATAGCCTTGGATATTTAAACAGGCGAGGTGTTGAGCTGTATCAGCACTTAGTCAGTTACACGGAAGGGGGCCAGTTTTAGACACGGTGCAGTGATAGGTCCCAACCTACACTACAGCACACTGCCAAGCTCTCTATGGCACACACAAGGCCTCTCACTAAGAGTTCTACCCATAATATTGTGCAGGTGCTTTTAACTTTCAAGTTTTAGTCTGTTTTCAAAATCTAAAATAGATTCTATTTGTGTGAATAATTCTTTAAACAGTGTAAACAGTACTAGGTCCCTTGCTTTTTGTGGTATACATCAATGATTTAGACTTCAATGCAGGGGGTATGATTAAGAAGTTTGCAGATGATACTAAAATCGGCTGTGTGGTGATACTGAAGAAGGAAGCTGTGGACTGCAGGAAGATATCAATAAATTGGTCAGGTGGGCAGAACAGTGGCAAATGGAATTCAATCCGGAGAAGTGTGAGGTAATGCATTTGGGGAGGGCTAACAAGGAAAGGGAATACACATTAAATGGTAGGACACTGAGTAGTGTAGAGGAACAAAGGGACCGTGGAGTGCATGTCCACAGATCCCTGAAGGTAGCAGAACAGGTAGGTAAGGTGGTTAAGAAGGCATATGGAATACTTGCCTTTATTAGCCGAGGCATAGAATATAAGAGCAGGGAGGTTATGCTAGAACTGTACAAAACACTAGTTAGGCCACAGCTAGAATACTGCATATAGTTCTGGTCACCACATTACAGGAAAGATGTAATTGCACTAGAGAGGGTACAGAGGAGATTTACAAGGATGTTGCCGGGAGTAGAGAATCTTAGCTATGAGGAAAGATTGGAGAGGCTGGGGTTGTTTTCTTTGGAACAGAGGAGGCTGAGGGGAGATTTAATTGAGGTGTATAAAATTATGAGGGGCCTCGATAGAGTGGATAGGAAGGACCTATTTCCCCGAGCAGAGAGGTCAATGACCAGGGGCATAGATTTAAAGTAATTGGTAGAAGGATTAGAGGGGAGTTGAGAAGCACTTTTTTCACCCAAAGGGTGGTAGAGGCAGAAACCCTCATCACAGGCCTGTAGTTGCCGAGTATAGCCCCCCTCCCCTTGTTTAAACTGGGGTGTAACATTTGCAATCCTCCAGTCCTCTCGCAACAGCCCCCTATCCAAGGAGGATTGGAAGATTGTGGCCAGAGCCTCCGCAATTTCCACCCTTACTTCCCTCACCAACCTAGGAAGCATCCCATCCAGACCAGGTGACTTTTCTACTTTGAGTGCTGCCAATTGCGAGCTGCCAACCTCCTCTTTACCTATTTCTATCCTATGCAATATCACTACTGCTGCCTCCTTTATTGCTACATAGGCAGCATCCTCTTCTCTAGTGAAGACAGACACAAAGTGCTCATTCAGTTCCTCAGCCATCCCCTCTACCTCAACAAGATCTCCTTTTTGGTCCCTAATCAGCCCCACCCTTTCTTTGACTACCCTTTTCCTATTCATGTGTTTATAAAATACTTTAGTGTTCTCTTTTATGTTACCCGCTAATCTATTTTTATGCATTCTCTTTGCCCCTCGTTTCCTTTTTAAGTTCTCCTCTGAACTTTCTGTATTCTGCTTGGTTCTCGACTGTAGAATGAAACTGACATTCATCATAAGTCTCCTTTTTCTATTTCATTTTAATCTCTATATCTGTAGTCTACCAGGGAGCCCTGGCTTTGGATGCCCTTCCTTTCCCCTTTGTGGAATGTGTCTAGTCTGTACCCGAACTATCTCCTCCATTGAAGGCCTCCCATTGCTCATTTACTGCTTTATCTGATTCCAATCCACATGGGCCTGATTCCCTTTTAACTCACTGAAATTAGCCCTCCTCCAGTTGGTTATCTTCACCTTTGATTGTTCCTTGTCCTTTTCCATAACTATTCTAAACCTAATGATATTGTGATCACTGTTTCCCAAATGCTCTCCCACTAAAACATGCTCCACTTGCCCCACTTTATTCCCCAGAACTAGATCCAGCGCTGCTTGCTTCCTCATTGGGCTGGAAACACACTGATCAAGAAAGTTCTCTTGTACACATTTCAGGAATTCCTCCCCCTCGTTGCCCTTTGCACTCTTACTATCCCAGTCTACATTAGGATAATTGAAGTCCGCCGTTATCAGTACTCTAAGGTTCTTGCATCTTTCTGAAAATTGTGTCCAAGTGTGTTTCTCCATCTCCTTCCCACTATTTGGTGGCCTATAGAATAGACCCAACAATCTAACAGCTCCTGTGAAGCACCTTGGGACGTTTTACTATGTTAAAGGTGCTATATAAATGCAAGTTGTTGTTGTTGTTCTGCTTCTTAACTCTAGCCAAATAGATTCTGTCTTAGAATCCTCGAGCACATCATCCCTTACCAGGGCAGTAACAGTATCTTTGAATAATATTGACGCCCCCCTATTTTTTTCCTTCCCTATTCCTCCCGAATATATTGTAGCTAGGAATGTTAAGTTCCCAATCCTCCCCTTGTTTGAGCCAGGTCTCTGTTGTTGCTATTATATTATAGTCCCATGTGATGACTTGTGTCTGCAGCTCACCAACCTTATTTACCTCGCTCTGTGCATTCATGCACATGCACTTCAAACCCGCCTTAGTCTGCTTTGCATTTCCCCCACGGTCTGATCCCTCCTCTTTCTGAACGACTCTTTATCTAATGCTGTTTGTCTCTCCCAGGCTCTGTGCACCTTGTTTCTCCTCTTTGATGCTTCCTCCTGGTTCCCCTCCCCCTGCCACATTAGTTTAAACCCTCCCGCATTGCACTACTCAATCGAGTCAGTGTTTTAGGAATTCTCCAGCCAAATATACAACGTTTTGATAAACAGTTGAAAGATTCTGGGAGTAGTGCTTAAGATTCTGGACTGAACCATTCTATAGAAAACTGACAAAATCGTCATTTAAAATGAGTTTTATTGGTGTGTGTCCAGGACAGTTTTAGTCTTTATCTCTAATGCATAAATGTTGGGCTTTCAGAGCAAATCCCAGTGTTGACAGGTTGTAATCAGAGACCGAGTGAAACCATGATATTCGACTGTGGGCAGGAGGCAAGTACTGGGCACGAGGCAATCAGGCAATAGGCAATCAGGCACTGGGCAATCAGACACTGGGCAATCAGACACTAGGCAATCAGGCACTGGGTAATCAGACACTGGGCAATCAGACACTGGGCAATCGGACACTGGGCAATCGGACACTGGGCAATCGGACACTGGGAAATCGGACACTGGGCAATCGGACACTGGGCAATCGGACACTGGGCCATCGGACACTGGGCCATCGGACACTGGGCGATCGGACACTGGGCGATCGGACACTGGGCGATCGGACACTGGGCGATCGGACACTGGGCAATCGGACACTGGGCAATCGGACACTGGGTAATCAGACACTGGGCAATCAGACACTGGGCAATCAGACACTGGGCCATCAGACACTGGGTAATCAGACACTGGGCAATCAGACACTGGGCAATCAGACACTGGGAAATCAGACACTGGGCCATCAGACACTGGGTAATCAGACACTGGGCAATCAGACACTGGGCAATCAGACACTGGGTAATCAGACACTGGGCCATCAGACACTGGGCCATCAGACACTGGGCAATCAGACACTGGGCAATCAGACACTGGGCAATCAGACACTGGGTAATCAGACACTGGGCAATCAGACACTGGGTAATCAGACACTGGGTAATCAGACACTGGTTAATCAGACACTGGGTAATCAGACACTGGGCAATCAGACACTGGGCCATCAGACACTGGGCCATCAGACACTGGGCAATCAGACACTGGGCAATCAGACACTGGGAAATCAGACACTGGGCAATCAGACACTGGGTAATCAGACACTGGGTAATCAGACACTGGGTAATAGACACTGGGTAATCAGACACTGGGTAATCAGACACTGGGAAATCAGACACTGGGTAATCAGACACTGGGAAATCAGACACTGGGTAATCAGACACTGGGCAATCAGACACTGGGCCATCAGACACTGGGCCATCAGACACCGGGCCATCAGACACTGGGCAATCAGACACTGGGCAATCAGACACTGGGCAATCAGACACTGGGCAATCAGACATTGGGCAATCAGACACTGGGCAATCAGACACTGGGCAATCAGACACTGGGCAATCAGACACTGGGTAATCAGACACTGGGTAATCAGACATTGGGTAATCAGACACTGGGCAATCAGACACTGGGAAATCAGACACTGGGTAATCAGACACTGGGAAATCAGACACTGGGCAATCAGACACTGGGCAATCAGACACTGGGCAATCAGACACTAGGTAATCGGACACTGTGCAATCAGACACTGGGCAATCAGACACTGGGTAATCAGACACTGGGAAATCAGACAATGGGTAATCAGACACTGGGAAATCAGACACTGGGCAATCAGACACTGGGTAATCAGACACTGGGTAATCAGACACTGGGCAATCAGACACTGGGCCATCAGACACTGGGTAATCAGACACTGGGCAATCAGACACTGGGCAATCAGACACTGGGTAATCAGACACTGGGCAATCAGACACTGGGCAATCAGACACTGGGTAATCAGACACTGGGCAATCAGACACTGGGCAATCAGACACTGGGTAATCAGACACTGGGAAATCAGACACTGGGCAATCAGACACTGGGCAATCAGACACTGGGTAATCAGACACTGGGTAATCAGACACTGGGCAATCAGACACTGGGCAATCAGACACTGGGCAATCAGACACTGGGTAATCAGACACTGGGCAATCAGACACTGGGCAATCAGACACTGGGTAATCAGACACTGGGCAATCAGACACTGGGTAATCAGACACTGGGCAATCAGACACTGGGCAATCAGACACTGGGTAATCAGACACTGGGCCATCAGACACTGGGCAATCAGACACTGGGCCATCAGACACTGGGCAATCAGACACTGGGCAATCAGACACTGGGCAATCAGACACTGGGCAATGAGACACTGGGCCATCAGACACTGGGAAATCAGACACTGGGCAATCAGACACTGGGCAATCAGACACTGGGCAATCAGACACTGGGTAATCAGACACTGGGCAATCAGACACTGGGAAATCAGACACTGGGCAATCAGACACTGGGTAATCAGACACTGGGAATCAGACACTGGGAAATCAGACACTGGGTAATCAGACACTGGTAATCAGACACTGGGTAATCAGACACTGGGCAATCAGACACTGGGCAATCAGACACTGGGTAATCAGACACTGGGCAATCAGACACTGGGCAATCAGACACTGGGTAATCAGACACTGGGCAATCAGACACTGGGCAATCAGACACTGGGTAATCAGACACTGGGCAATCAGACACTGGGCAATCAGACACTGGGTAATCAGACACTGGGCAATCAGACACTGGGCAATCAGACACTGGGCAATCAGACACTGGGAAATCAGACACTGGGCAATCAGACACTGGGCAATCAGACACTGGGTAATCAGACACTGGGCAATCAGACACTGGGCAATCAGACACTGGGCAATCAGACACTGGGCAATCAGACACTGGGTAATCAGACACTGGGTAATCAGACACTGGGTAATCAGACACTGGGAAATCAGACACTGGGCAATCAGACACTGGGTAATCAGACACTGGGCCATCAGACACTGGGAAATCAGACACTGGGTAATCAGACACTGGGTAATCAGACACTGGGCAATCAGACACTGGGCAATCAGACACTGGGTAATCAGACACTGGGCAATCAGACACTGGGCAATCAGACACTGGGTAATCAGACACTGGGTAATCAGACACTGGGCAATCAGACACTGGGTAATCAGACACTGGGCAATCAGACACTGGGCAATCAGACACTGGGCAATCAGACACTGGGCAATCAGACACTGGGCAATCAGACACTGGGCAATCAGACACTGGGCAATGAGACACTGGGCCATCAGACACTGGGAAATCAGACACTGGGCAATCAGACACTGGGCAATCAGACACTGGGCAATCAGACACTGGGTAATCAGACACTGGGTAATCAGACACTGGGAAATCAGACACTGGGCCATCAGACACTGGGTAATCAGACACTGGGCCATCAGACACTGGGAAATCAGACACTGGGTAATCAGACACTGGGTAATCAGACACTGGGCAATCAGACACTGTTTAATCAGACACTGGGTAATCAGACACTGGGCAATCAGACAGTGGGTAATCAGACACTGGGTAATCAGACACTGGGTAATCAGACACTGGGTAATCAGACACTGGGTAATCAGACACTGGGTAATCAGACACTGGGCCATCAGACACTCGGCCATCAGACACTGGGCAATCAGAAACTGGGCAATCAGACACTGGGCAATCAGAAACTGGGCAATCAGACACTGGGCAATCAGAAACTGGGCAATCAGACACTGGGCCATCAGACACTGGGCAATCAGAAACTGGGCAATCAGACACTGGGTAATCAGACACTGTCTAATCAGACACTGGGCAATCAGACACTGGGTAATCAGACACTGGGTAATCAGACACTGTCTAATCGGACACTGGGCAATCAGACGCTGGGTAATCAGACACTGGGCCATCAGACACTGGGCAATCAGACACTGGGCCATCAGACACTGGGCAATCAGACACTGGGCAATCAGACACTGGGCAATCAGACACTGGGCAATGAGACACTGGGCCATCAGACACTGGGAAATCAGACACTGGGCAATCAGACACTGGGCAATCAGACACTGGGCAATCAGACACTGGGTAATCAGACACTGGGTAATCAGACACTGGGAAATCAGACACTGGGCCATCAGACACTGGGAAATCAGACACTGGGCAATCAGACACTGGGCAATCAGACACTGGGCAATCAGACACTGGGTAATCAGACACTGGGTAATCAGACACTGGGAAATCAGACACTGGGCATCAGACACTGGGTAATCAGACACTGGGCAATCAGACACTGGGAAATCAGACACTGGGTAATCAGACACTGGGTAATCAGACACTGGGTAATCAGACACTGGGCAATCAGACACTGGGCAATCAGACACTGGGTAATCAGACACTGGGCAATCAGACACTGGGCAATCAGACACTGGGTAATCAGACACTGGGCAATCAGACACTGGGCAATCAGACACTGGGTAATCAGACACTGGGCAATCAGACACTGGGCAATCAGACACTGGGTAATCAGACACTGGGCCATCAGACACTGGGCAATCAGACACTGGGCCATCAGACACTGGGCAATCAGACACTGGGCAATCAGACACTGGGCAATCAGACACTGGGCAATGAGACACTGGGCAATCAGACACTGGGCAATCAGACACTGGGCAATCAGACACTGGGCAATCAGACACTGGGCAATCAGACACTGGGTAATCAGACACTGGGTAATCAGACACTGGGAAATCAGACACTGGGCCATCAGACACTGGGTAATCAGACACTGGGCCATCAGACACTGGGAAATCAGACACTGGGTAATCAGACACTTGGTAATCAGACACTGGGCAATCAGACACTGGGCAATCAGACACTGGGTAATCAGACACTGGGCAATCAGACACTGGGCAATCAGACACTGGGTAATCAGACACTGGGCAATCAGACACTGGGCAATCAGACACTGGGTAATCAGACACTGGGCCATCAGACACTGGGCAATCAGACACTGGGCCATCAGACACTGGGCAATCAGACACTGGGCAATCAGACACTGGGCAATCAGACACTGGGCAATCAGACACTGGGCAATGAGACACTGGGCCATCAGACACTGGGAAATCAGACACTGGGCAATCAGACACTGGGCAATCAGACACTGGGCAATCAGACACTGGGTAATCAGACACTGGGTAATCAGACACTGGGAAATCAGACACTGGGCCATCAGACACTGGGTAATCAGACACTGGGCCATCAGACACTGGGAAATCAGACACTGGGTAATCAGACACTGGGTAATCAGACACTGGGCAATCAGACACTGTTTAATCAGACACTGGGTAATCAGACACTGGGCAATCAGACAGTGGGTAATCAGACACTGGGTAATCAGACACTGGGTAATCAGACACTGGGTAATCAGACACTGGGTAATCAGACACTGGGTAATCAGACACTGGGCCATCAGACACTCGGCCATCAGACACTGGGCAATCAGAAACTGGGCAATCAGACACTGGGCAATCAGAAACTGGGCAATCAGACACTGGGCAATCAGAAACTGGGCAATCAGACACTGGGCCATCAGACACTGGGCAATCAGAAACTGGGCAATCAGACACTGGGTAATCAGACACTGTCTAATCAGACACTGGGCAATCAGACACTGGGTAATCAGACACTGGGTAATCAGACACTGTCTAATCGGACACTGGGCAATCAGACGCTGGGTAATCAGACACTGGGCAATCAGACACTGGGTAATCAGACACTGGGTAATCAGACACTGTCTAATCGGACACTGGGCAATCAGACACTGGGCAATCAGACACTGGGTAATCAGACACTGGGCAATCAGACACTGGGTAATCAGACACTGGGCAATCAGACACTGGGTAATCAGGCACTGGGCAATCAGACACTGGGCAATCAGACACTAGGCAATCAGACACTGGGCAATCAGGCACTGGGTAATCAGACACTGGGTAATCAGACACTGGGAAATCAGACACTGTCTAATCAGACACTGGGCAATCAGACACTGGGTAATCAGACACTGGGTAATCAGACACTGTCTAATCGGACACTGGGCAATCAGACGCTGGGTAATCAGACACTGGGCAATCAGACACTGGGTAATCAGACACTGGGTAATCAGACACTGGGCCATCAGACACTGGGTTATCAGACACTGGGTTATCAGACACTGGGTAATCAGACACTGTCTAATCGGACACTGGGCAATCAGACGCTGGGTAATCAGACACTGGGCAATCAGACACTGGGTAATCAGACACTGGGTAATCAGACACTGTCTAATCGGACACTGGGCAATCAGACACTGGGCAATCAGACACTGGGTAATCAGACACTGGGCAATCAGACACTGGGTAATCAGACACTGGGCAATCAGACACTGGGTAATCAGGCACTGGGCAATCAGACACTGGGCAATCAGACACTAGGCAATCAGACACTGGGCAATCAGGCACTGGGTAATCAGACACTGGGTAATCAGACACTGGGAAATCAGACACTGGGCCATCAGACACTGGGCAATCAGACACTGGGCCATCAGACACTGGGCCATCAGACACTGGGTAATCAGGCACTGGGTAATCAGACACTGGGTAATCAGACACTGGGTAATCAGACACTGGGCCATCAGACACTGGGTTATCAGACACTGGGTTATCAGACACTGGGCAATCAGACACTCGGCAATCAGACACTGGCAATCGTGCAGCCACTCAACTTAGAAACAGATTATTGTACAAATGGCGCAGTTAGAGAAGGAAAAAGCAATGTGAAATAAATTTTGAACATTTTTAATTGATGAAAACCAATCCATTTTGGTACAGGTTGCTGGTCTGATATCTGCTTTGATGGTGATGATTGTAACTCTGGCCATTGGGTTCCTGCTTGCCCCTCTACCCAAGGTAAGGAATCGCACATCGCTGCTTTGAAATGACTGAGTATTCTGTACTTTATTGACCTTTGCCAACATGGTCAGCATTCAAATAAGTGGAATCAACAGGATCATTGAAAGCTGCCAGGCTCCTTCAGATGTTTCTCTATAGAAATATTGTTGCTGCACATATTACACCTTTCAGTTTCACAGGTGATCAATTGTTTAACCAGACAGAATAAAATACAGTTCCTGTCTATTTTACAAACCTCATTTGTTTGATCGGTAATTTGACCAATTAGCAGTCAGAGAGCTGTGATTGGCCGTAAAACCAGCCATTCCTCTAATATAGAGTCACGGGGGGAAAAATTCAGTTGGTTGCGCCTCCTGTTAGCGCCTTAAGAGGGCGCTAATGGGGCGCAAAGCATCTAGCGCCCAGGCGCGGCGAAGTTTGCGCCGCTCGCGAAATTAACTAGACATTTTGCGGCGGCGCTAAACACTACCACCACAATCTCCTGCTGCCGGCAGATCGTGACGTCAGTCGAGTGCGCAACGCCCCGGTATCGCCCCGGAGCGGATATTGAGTCGCGCCCCCTGCCTTAACGCCTGACGCTAGCAACGACAGGTTGAGGGGAGCGTTTTGCAGTCATGAAGGGACTGGGGGAGCGCTATTTAAAGGTGACTGCTTCCTGCCTTTTATTGTTGGTGCCATTTTTGAACCACGCTTTTTGAGAGAGCGAGAGAGACTTCTGGAGAGATTCAACGTTGTGTGAAGGAGTTTTGGGTACTGAGCAGCACTTTGCAGGTTCATTTTGATTTGCCATTCCTTGTATCGATTTAGAAGAGACTGTGGGGGCTGCACTCTGAGCTCTTTGCCTGGTACTCTCCATTGTTCTTTCCAGCAGATTTGATGTGCAGGTCTCTCCAGGCCGAGATTCAAGGCTGCAATGAGCAGGATGTGGATGGAAAGCAAGATTAACCATCCCCTTTAAGAACTGGCCCGTGCCATTGTGTGTGTGTTCCATTGCTGACTGACATCACATGAGCTTCGCCAGCGCTCTGAGGTAGCGCCTCGCTCCTCGGCCTTTGCGCCTTAAGACAGGTGTGAAGCGCCTGATTTAGCGCTCCAATCACCTCCAGGGGCGATAAAAGTCAAGTTTGCAGTCGGTGGCGATAATTAGCGCCAGGCGCTAATCTTTGCGCCCGGCCGATAATTGCGCCCCAAATGGGGCGATACTGAATTTCTCCCCCACGGAATCTTACAGCACAGAAGGAGGCCATTCGACCCATCGTGCCTGTGCCTCTTTGAAAGAGCTCTCCAATTAGTCCCACTCCCCCGCTCTTTCCCCAGAGCCCTGCAATTTTTTCCTTTACAAGTATTTATCCAATTGCCTTTTGAAAGTTACTATTGAATCTGCTTCCACCGCCCTTTCAGGCAGCGCGTTCCAGATCACAACAACTTGCTGTGTAAAAAGATTTCTTCTCATCTCCCCCTCTGGTTCTTTTGCCAATTACCTTAAATCCGTGTCCTCTGGTTACCGACCCTCCTGCCACTGGAAACAGTTTCTCCTTATTTACTCTATCCAAACCCCTCATGATTTTGAACACCTCGATCAAATCTCCTCTTAACCTTCTCTGCTACAATGAGAACAATCCCAGCTTCCCCAGTCTCTCCACGTAACTGAAGTCCTCATCCCTGGAACCATTCTAGTAAATCTCCTCCCCACCCTCTCCAAGGTCTTGACATCCTTCCTAAAGTGTGCTGCCCAGAATTGGACACAATACTCCAGCTGAGGCCTAACCAGTGTTTGATAAAGGCTTAGCAGAACTTCCTTGCTTTTGTACTCTATAAATAAGATACAACTTATGAGTCACTTTAAAATTCCTTAAAAAAAGCGAAAGTGAAAAATTGGAACTGCTCGATGAACCATTTCCATTGGATCCCATTTGGTCGGGTTCAGGTACGCTGCAGTCCTCACTCCTGGGGAGAAGTTAGCGAGTATTTCACAGCTGATAATGGTCTCATAACCCAGAAGGGAGTTCAGCACACAGAATCTGTCCAATACGCTCAGTCTCGCAGTGAAACTGTTAAACCATCCATACAAATGTTGCATCGTTCTATCTGAATAAATCAAAATACATGAGAAGAAGTCTTGATTACATGCGCGCCGACACAGTTACTAACTTTGTCTTTTTATTCTCCTCACAGTCGGTTCTGGGAGCTCTTGTTATTATTAATTTGAAAGGAATGTTAATGCAGTTCAGAGAAATCGGAGTTCTGTGGAAGAAGGACAAGTATGATTGTGTAAGTGCGAGTGAGATTCAGCTTTGTGTGGCTCATACTGCCAACAACTTCACCATCTACCGTTCTTTGGCTCTCAGTCCTTCTGCTCAATCAGTCTCTCCTGCCTTTCCTCTCTGCTCAAAGCAGCACTGATGCTAACAGACTGGGGGAGCTGTGCACACCATTCTCTGCAATGCTGCCTGTCATTCAGACCCTTGCTGAGAATCTTGCTCTATATCAAACTTTTCACTAATGACAAGAGGTTTATTGAGCTGGGATGAGCTTTAAAGAGATGCCTGGCGCTTGGTTAAGGTGCCTTGGATGACACCCTAGTTTGTTTGAACCAACACTGTGCAGCTGGTAAGCAGAACACTCCAGGATGATAGATGTTGAAAGTGTGATCATGTTGCCATGTGCCCACTTCTTAACGGAGAGTTTCCAGATCATGAAAGTTTCTCTTTTATCAATATAACCTGAGCGTGAGCTTATATAAGTAAACCACTTCTTTCACTTCCTCAGATACACTTTTATGGTGTTTCCCACAAGTCTAAACAATCATGAATACCTTTTACTTTTGACAGCTCCACTCTTAATCCGCTTTCAACTATCAAAATTCTTTGCTTCCCCATCTCCTCTGCTCTCACTCGGAGGTCCACAGTAGGTGCTTCCAAGGAGTTTGGTTTCATCTTTGGTGTCAAAAGTTTATTTTCTCTTCAAAAACCCATGGTTCAGGCTCAGATTCCTGCTCCCATATCTGGGAGACTGTTTCCTCACCTCTCAGACTCCTGGATAAGAAACAGGAAATAGCATCTCATGTTCAACATCCAACCTTTCTCTCTCTGTATCTCTCTCTCTATATGTGTTTCTGTCTCTCTCTCTCTGATTCTCTCTCTCTCTCTGTCTCTCTCTCTGATTCTCTCTCTGTTTCTCTCGCTTTCTCTGTTTCTCTCTCTCTGATTCTCTCTATCTCTTTGTTTCTCTCTGTTTCTCTCTATCTCTGTATCTCTCTCTCTCCCTGTGTTTCTGTCTCTCTCTGTCTGCCTGTCTGCCTCTCTCTCTCTGTTTTCTCTTTCACTGCTTTTCTTTCTATCTCACTCTCTGTTTCCTTCTTATTATCAATTTCTCACTCTGTTACTCTCTATCTCGCACTCTGTCTCTCTCTAACTCTCTCACTCCATCTGTATTTCTCTTTCTCTCCATCACAACCACTCTTTATTTTATCCCTCCCACTGTAGTTGGAGCTTCTCTCAACTTCCCTCCTTCCTCTGAGTTCCAAATATGTTGATTTCTATTTTCTCAGAACCCCATGGTGTTGAAATCAATGCTATTTTTGCACTAATGTCTACAGTAACTCATTATCTTTCAGGATCTCAAAACTGTGGATCTCTTCACATCCCTCAGCCTTCCCTTTCTCCTACAATCTTCACCTTTTTATTTCATCGATTTTATTGTGATTTACACTGTCGATGAGTATTATTGTAATTGACACTGTCCCAGAGTATTATTGTGATTGACACTGTCCCTGAGTATTATTGTAATTGACACTGTCCCTGAGTATTATTGTGATTGACACTGTCTCTGAGTATTATTGTGATTGACACTGTCCCTGAGAATTATTGTGATTGACACTGTCCGTGAGTATTATTGTGATTGACACTGTCCCTGAGTATTATTGTGATTGACACTGTCCGAGTATTATTGTGATTGACACTGTCCCTGAGTATTATTGTGATTGACACTGTCCCTGAGTATTATTGTGATTGACACTGTCCCTGAGTATTATTGTGATTGACACTGTCCCTGAGTATTATTGTGGTTGACACTGTCACTGAGTATTATTGTGATTGACACTGTCCCTGAGTATTATTGTAATTGACACTGTCCCTGAGTATTATTGTAATTGACACTGTCCCTGAGTATTATTGTGATTGACACTGTCCCTGAGTATTATTGTAATTGACACTGTCCCTGAGTCTTATTGTGATTGACACTGTCTCTGAGTATTATTGTGATTGACACTGTCCCTGAGAATTATTGTGATTGACACTGTCCCTGAGTATTATTGTGATTGACACTGTCTCTGAGTATTATTGTAATTGACACTGTCCCTGAGTATTATTGTAATTGACACTGTCTCTGAGTATTATTGTGATTGACACTGTCTCTGAGTATTATTGTGATTGACACTGTCCCTGAGTATTATTTTGATTGACACTGTCACTGAGTATTATTGTGATTGACACTGTCCCTGAGTATTATTGTGATTGACACTGTCTCTGAGTATTATTGTAATTGACACTGTCCCTGAATATTATTGTAATTGACACTGTCCCTGAGTATTATTGTGATTGACACTGTCCCTGAGTATTATTGTGATTGACACTGTCCCTGAGTATTATTGTGATTGACACTGTCTCTGAGTATTATTGTAATTGACACTGTCTCTGAGTATTATTGTGATTGACACTGTCCCTGAGTATTATTGTGATTGACACTGTCCCTGAGTATTATTGTGGTTGACACTGTCACTGAGTATTATTGTGATTGACACTGTCCCTGAGTATTATTGTAATTGACACTGTCCCTGAGTATTATTGTAATTGACACTGTCCCTGAGTATTATTGTGATTGACACTGTCCCTGAGTATTATTGTAATTGACACTGTCCCTGAGACTTATTGTGATTGACACTGTCTCTGAGTATTATTGTGATTGACACTGTCCCTGAGAATTATTGTGATTGACACTGTCCCTGAGTATTATTGTGATTGACACTGTCTCTGAGTATTATTGTAATTGACACTGTCCCTGAGTATTATTGTAATTGACACTGTCTCTGAGTATTATTGTGATTGACACTGTCTCTGAGTATTATTGTGATTGACACTGTCCCTGAGTATTATTTTGATTGACACTGTCACTGAGTATTATTGTGATTGACACTGTCCCTGAGTATTATTGTGATTGACAATGTCTCTGAGTATTATTGTAATTGACACTGTCCCTGAATATTATTGTAATTGACACTGTCCCTGAGTATTATTGTGATTGACACTGTCCCTGAGTATTATTGTGATTGACACTGTCCCTGAGTATTATTGTGATTGACACTGTCTCTGAGTATTATTGTAATTGACACTGTCTCTGAGTATTATTGTGATTGACACTTTCCCTGAGAATTATTGTGATTGACACTGTCACAGAGTATTATTGTGATTGGCACTATCTCTGAGTATTATTGTGATTGACACTGTCCCTGAGTATTATTGTAATTGACACTGTCCGAGTATTATTGTGATTGACACTGTCCCTGAGTATTATTGTAATTGACACTGTCCCTGAGTATTATTGTGATTGACACTGTCCCTGAGTATTATTGTGATTGACACTGTCCCTGAGTATTATTGTAATTGACACTGTCTCTGAGTATTATTGTAATTGACACTGTCCCTGAGTATTATTGTAATTGACACTGTCTCTGAGTATTATTGTGATTGACACTGTCTCTGAGTATTATTGTGATTGACACTGTCCCTGAGTATTATTTTGATTGACACTGTCACTGAGTATTATTGTAATTGACACTGTCCCTGAGAATTATTGTGATTGACACTGTCCCTGAGTATTATTGTAATTGACACTGTCCCTGAGAATTATTGTAATTGACACTGTCCCTGAGTATTATTGTAATTGACACTGTCGCCGAGTATTATTGTGATTGACACTGTCCCTGAGTATTATTGTGATTGACACTGTCCCTGAGTATTATTGTAATTGACACTGTTTCTGAGTATTATTGTAATTGACACTGTCCCTGAGTATTATTGTAATTGACACTGTCCCTGAGTATTATTGTAATTGACACTGTCCCTGAGTATTATTGTGATTGACACTGTCTCTGAGTATTATTGTAATTGACACTGTCCCTGAGAATTATTGTAATTGACACTGTCCCTGAGTATTATTGTAATTGACACTGTCTCTGAGTATTATTGTGATTGACACTGTCTCTGAGTATTATTGTGATTGACACTGTCCCTGAGTATTATTGTGATTGACACTGTCTCTGAGTATTATTGTAATTGACACTGTCCCTGAGAATTATTGTAATTGACACTGTCTCTGAGTATTATTGTAATTGACACTGTCGCTGAGTATTATTGTGATTGACACTGTCCCTGAGTATTATTGTGATTGACACTGTCCCTGAGTATTATTGTGATTGACACTGTCCCTGAGTATTATTGTAATTGACACTGTCCCTGAGTATTATTGTGATTGACACTGTCCCTGAATATTATTGTAATTGACACTGTCCCTGAGTATTATTGTGATTGACACTGTCCCTGAGTATTATTGTGATTGACACTGTCCCTGAGTATTATTGTGATTGACACTGTCGCTGAGTATTATTGTGATTGACACTGTCTCTGAGTATTATTGTAATTGACACTGTCCCTGAGTATTATTGTGATTGACACTGTCTCTGAGTATTATTGTGATTGACACTGTCTCTGAGTATTATTGTGATTGACACTGTCTCTGAGTATTATTGTGATTGACACTGTCTCTGAGTATTATTGTGATTGACACTGTCGCTGAGTATTATTGTGATTGACACTGTCCCTGAGTATTATTGTAATTGACACTGTCGCTGAGTATTATTGTGATTGACACTGTCTCTGAGTATTATTGTGATTGACAATGTCACAGAGAATTATTCAATGAGCTTGTTTTTTTGCTGATTCCATATCTTTGACGTCAGTATTCTTTTCTTGCAGCTGGTTTGGTTAGTCGCTTTCCTTACAGCTGTTCTGCTCGGGCTTGACATCGGACTTGGGGCAGGTGTCGGATTTGAGCTCCTGACAGTTGTGCTGAGAACGCAGTTGTGAGTACATCCCCGATTTTAATCGCTCCACCATTGGCAGCTGTGCCTTCTGCTGCCGAGCTCTAAGCTCTGGAATTCCCTCTGCCTCTCTCTCATCCTTTAAAACACTCCTTAAAACCTACCTCTTTGACCGTCACCTGTCCCACACACTCACCCTTTTACTGTGCCCACACACCCACTGACCCACTCCTCGCTCCCCATTCCTCCAGTCCACCCTTCCTCAGTCTCTATACCAAAGCATACCAAAAATAGTGGGGAACCAAGGGGCTAATGAGGGTGAGGAACTTAATGCAATTAATATCAGTAGAGAAAAAGTACTAGAGAAACTAATGGGACTAAAAGCCAACAAATCCCCTGGACCTGACGGCCTACATCCTAGGGTTCTAAAAGAGGTGGCTGCAGAGATAGTGGATGCATTGGTTTTGATCTTCCAGAATTCCCTAGATTCTAGAATGGTCTCAGCGATTGGAAGGTCGCAAATGTAACCCCGCTATTCAAGAAAGGAGGGAGAGAGAAAACAGGGAACTACAGGCCAGTTAGCCTGACATCAGTCGTCAGGAAAATGCTGGAATCCATTATTAAGGAAGTGGTAACAGGACACTTAGAAAATCATAACATGATTAGGCAGAGTCAGCATAGATTTATGAAAGGGAAATCGTGTTTAAAAAATGTATTAGAGTTTTTTGAGGATGTAACTAGCAGGGTAGATAAAGGGGAACCAGTGGATGTAGTATATTTGGAATTCCAAAAGGCATTTGGTAAGGTACCACATAAAAGGTTGCTACGCAAGATAAGGGCTCACGGTTGGGAGTAATATATTAGCATGGATAGAGGATTGGTTAATGGACAGAAAACAGAGAGTAGGGACAAATGGGTAATTTTCCGGTTGGCAGGCTGTAACTAGTAGGGTGCCGCAAGGATCAGTGTTGGGGCCTCAGCTATTTACAATCTATATTAATGACTTAAATGAAGGGACCGAGTGCAATGTATCCAAGTTTGCTGCTGATACAAAGCTAGGTGGGAAAGTAAGCTGTGAGGAGGACACAAAGAGGCTGCAAAGGGATATAACCGGTTAAGTGAGTGGGCAATAAGGTGGCAGATGGAGCATAATGTGAGGTTATTCATTTTGGTAGGAAGAATAGAAAAACAGAATATTTTAAAAATATTTTAAGTGTCAGCCAGTGGCTCAGTGGGCAGCACTCTTGCCTCTGAGTCAGAAGGTTGTGGGTTCAAGTCCCACTCCAGAGACTTGAGCACAAAAAGCTAGGCTGACACTCCAGTGCAGTACTGAGAGAGTACTGCACTGTCGGAGGTGCCGTCTTTTGGATGAGACATTAAACCTGCTCTCTCAGGTGGATGTGAAAGATCCAATGGCCCTATTTCGAAGAAGAGCAGGGGAGTTATCCCCGGTGTCTTGGCCAATATTTATCCCTCAATCAACATCATTAAAAAACAAATTATCTGGTCATTATCACATTGCTGTTTGTGGGAGCTTGCTGTGCGCAAATTGGCTGCCGCGTTTCCTACATTACAACAGTGACTGCACTTCAAAAAGTACTTCATTGGCTGTAAAGTGCTTTGAGACGTCCGGTGGTCGTGAAAGGTGCTATAGAAATGCAAGTCTTTCTTTTTTCTTTTAAATGGTGAGAAACTATTAAATGTTGGTGTTGAGAGAGATTTAGGTGTCCTCGTACAGGAAAAACACAGAGTTAGCACACAGGTACAGCAAGCAGTTAGGATGGCAAATGGCATGTTGACTTTATTGCAAGGGGGTTGGAGTACAAGAGTAAGGAAGTCTTGCTACAATTGTACAGGGCCTTGGTGAGACCACACCTGGAGTACTGTGCACAGTTCTGGTCTCCTTATCTGAGGAAGGATATACTTGCCTCAGAGGCGGAGCAACGAAGGTTCACGAGATTGATCCTTGGGGTGAGAGGGTTGTCCTATGATGAGAGATTGTGTAGAATGGGTCTATACTCTCTGGAGTTTAGAAGAATAAGAGGTGATCGCATTGAAACATACAAAATTCTGAGGGGGGACTGACAGGGTTGATGCTGAGAGGTTGTTTCCCCTGGCTGGAGTGTCTAGAACTAGGGGGCACAGTCTCAGGATAAGGGGTCGGCCATTTAAGACTGAGATGAGGAGGGATTTCTTTACTCAGAGGGTGGTGAATCTTTGGAATTCTCTACCCCAAAGGGCTGTGGATGCTCAGTCGTTGAGTATATTCAAGGCTGAGATCGCTAGATTTTTTGGTCTCTAGGGGAATCAAGGGATATGGAGCTCGGGCGGGAAGGTGGAGTTGAGGTCGAAGTTCAGCCATGATCTTACTGAATGGCAGAGCAGGCTCGAAGGGCCGTTTGGCCTACTCCTGCTCCTAATTCTTATGTTCTTATGTTCTTATACCCACCCCTCCCACCCCCTTCCTTGAATCCCGTCCCCCAAATCCCTCCATCTCACCATGCCCCTTCCTGCTATCAAAAGCCTCTTGAAAACATTTTGCTTTGACGTGTTTACAGCTCCCCCTCCCCCCCTCATTTTCTCTGGGATGTTATTCCCTGTGTGAGGTGCACTCTGTAACTGGGATTTATTCAGATTATCTCTGTGCAGCTGGTACTGGAACCAAGCTAATTGGGGGTTCGGTTCTGATGGTGTAAACTCTTATGACACTGACCTTGAAGGAAGCAGGAAGTTTTATCTGGTTAACATACCAACGTTTGCCTTGGTGACATTGTGTACTTAACAGATCAAAGGATTGTTCCCTTCATGTAAATCCCAGATGGGGTCTATTGTCTAGATTTGAATTCTTGGCACAGTCATGTGAGTTGCTTGTGTCCCCCATAATATGCAGCCTTGCACTTGTCACTTTCTTCTCTGTTTTGCGAATTGTTTTGTAACAGAGTGAAAGAGCGATGATATGTGACCATCAGCTTTTGAGAGCTCTGTATCCGCGATAGGGCTACAACTTTAAGAAATTGTATAAAATGTCAGAATGACCAAGGCAAGGCAGTATAGCTTTAAGAAATGTTTAGTGGCAATTCAGGTCAATCAGGAATGACCCCCAGCCTGGAAGGATAAAGGCAGGGCAATGGTTCAGTTCGGGGAGCGGTTGTAGGACAAGGAGTAGGCGGGAAAGTAATTGCTGTTTCTGGCTTGTTCATCACTGCACACAACTGCCATGGACGATTAAACCCACTTGTGAGAACCATTAAGCTCTAGTCTGCATGTCTCGTTGACCACTGGCCTGATTCAGTTTGCTACAGTATATATGCATAAAGTATTTTCAGTTTGTCCAAGAACATTTCAATCATGAGTTAACGGCAGCATAAGCAAGAAGCAAAAATACTGCGGATGCTGGAAATCTGAAATAAAAACAGAAAACGCTGGAAATACTCAGCAGGCCAGGCAGCATCTCTGGAGAGAGAAACAGAGTTAACGTTTCAGGCCTGTGACCCTTTGTCAGAACTGGAAAAAATTGGAGATGTAACAGATTTTTAAGCAAGTGTAGGAGCAGGGAAAGGGGGAGGGGAGGAAAGAACAAAAGGGACGGTCTGTGATAGGGTGGAAGCCAGGAGAGATTAAATGACAAAATGGATGATGGGGCGAGGCAAAAGTGGGTGGTAATGGGACAAGAAAAGAAACAAAAGTTGGGTCTAGAGGAGGTGTAAATGGGAATAGCAGAATCATTACCAACAGCTGCTGACCGAAAAAATGGGAGCAGTGGTTATGATCTGAAATTGTTGAACTCAATGTTGAGTCCGGAAGGCTGTCAAGTGCCTGATCGAAAGATGAGGTGCTGTTCCTCGAGCTTCTGATGATCTTCGTTGGAACAGTGTAGGAGACCGAGGACGGACAGGTCAGAGTGGGAGTGGAGCGGGGAATTAAAGTGACAGGAGACCAGAAGCTCGGGGTCCCCCTTACGGACTGAACGGAGGTGTTCCACAAAGCGGTCACCCAATCTGCGTTTAGTCTCCCCAATGTAGAGGAGACCACATCGTGAGCAGCGAATACAGTATACTAAATTGCAAGAAGTACAAGGAAATCGCTGTTTCACCTGGAAGGAGTGTTTGGCGCCCTGGACAGTGGGAAGGGGGGAGATAAAAGGGCAGGTGTTGCATCTCTTGCGCTTGCACGGGAAGGTATCGTGGGGAGGGGAGGGGGTGTTGGGGGTGTTAGAGGAGTGGACCAGGGTGTCGCGGAGTGTCACAGGGTGCCAAACAACAACGGCACTACCCTTATCAGCAGGTTTAATGATAATGTTGGGATTAGACCTGAGAGAACGGAGTGTTGTAAGTTCAGAGGGAGATAGGTTAAAGTGAGTGAGCGGAGCAGAGAAAATTGAGACGGCCAATGTCAGGCTGGCAGCTCCCAATGAAAAGATCAAAAGCAGGTAAGAGACCAGAGGGAGGGGTCCAGGTGGAACGATAATTGTGCAGACTGGAGAAAGCAGGGGAAGACGCCTGGCCAAAGAGGTGGGCGTGCAGGCGAAGGAAGGACGGGCTGAATTTACTGCTCAAATAGATTTTTGTTGGACATTTATCAGAGCTTTTTATAGTTATCCACAAGTTGTTTTATGAAAGATAGTTGGCTCATTGCAGACTTCTCATTGATCTCTCTCTCTCTAACTAGTAAAAAGGAGTAACCAATACAAGTGAGTAACCAATACACTGTGCTTTATTTTCAGTCCACAGTGTTCCGTGTTGGCCAACATTAGTGGAACAGACATCTACAGAAACAGGAAAGACTATATCAATGTAAGGAAATGACTTTATCTTCATTCAACACCTACTGGTTTTCATTTTTTGATGGGTTTGTCCATGCACCAATTTACTGTTATTCACTACAGATTTACGAGCCCGAGGGAGTGAAGATCTTTCGATGCCCATCACCAATTTTCTTTGCAAATGTAGACTTCCTGCGGACCAAGCTTACTGAAGCTGTAAGTGGCCATTCATCATTCAGTTTCTAACATTACATGGTTTATATAAATCTGTTTTCTCTAAGTTTCTTGATTCTCTATGATTACTGTTTTAAATTTTAGTTAAATTAAAAATGCCCTGGAAGGAATATTTAACAGCTCTGAAAGTTTTGGATTGATCCCGAATGCAGTATGTTTTGATAAGATTGAAATGATTCTCTGACCGACAGTGAGATTCCATTTAAACTCTGGACTTTAACTAAACTTCTTAAAATCTGTTTTCTCTAGATTGGGTTTAATCCACTCCGAATCCTTCGGAAGCGGAATAAAGCCCTGCGGAAGATCAAGAAAATGCTGCAAAAAGGAGACTTAATGATCACATCAGTAAGTTGTTCGAGTTGTAAAACAACCGAGTCTAGCACAGACAGAGGGTCCAAATATCAAATATACTCAGCGAGTCTCATTACAAGCTACACAGAGCGAAGAATTGGGCTCCGATCAACAGCAATTCAGCAGCAGCAATTCAATCTTTTACCACATCAGTTTTCTGTTCATTTGGATTTTTTGCTGTAAATATAAACAACAATCACACTTAACTTCAAGTAAATTCAGTACGTTTCAGTAAATGGTATGGATAAGAAGTGCCTGCCTATCAGGACATTAGTGAACCAGTACCACAAACCCTTACACTACTGTACCCCAAACATTTACACTACTGTACACCAAACCCTTACACTACTGTACCCCAAACCCTTACACTACTGTACCCCAAACCCTTACACTACTGTACACCAAACCCTTACACTACTGTACCCCAAACCCTTACACTACTGTACCCCCAACCATTACACTATTGTACCCCGAACCCTTACACTACTGTACCACAAACCCTTACACTACTGTACCACAAACCCTTAAACTATTGTACCCCGAACCCTTACACTACTGTACCACAAACCCTTACACTACTGCACCCCAAACTCTTACACTACTGCACCCCAAACCCTTACACTACTGTACACCAAACCCTTACACTACTGTACCCCAAACCCTTACACTACTGTACCCCAAACCCTGACACTACTATACCCCAAACCCTTACACTATTGTATCCTGAACCCTTACACTACTGTACACCAAACCCTTACACTACTGTACCCCAAACCCTTACACTACTGTACCCCAAACCCTGACACTACTATACCCCAAACCCTTACACTATTGTACCCTGAACCCTTACACTACTGTACCACAAACCCTTACACTACTGCACCCCAAACTCTTACACTACTGTACCCCAAACCCTTACACGATTGTACCCTGAACCCTTACACTACTGTACCACAAACCCTTACACTACTGCACCCCAAACTCTTATACTACAGTACCCCAAACCTTTACACTACTGTACCCCAAACCCTGACACTACTATACCCCAAACCCTTACACTACTGTACTCCAAACCCTTACACTACTGTGCCCCAAACTCTTACACTACAGTACCCCAAACCCTTACACTACTGTACCCCAAACCCTGACACTACTATACCCCAAACCCTTACACTACTGTACCCCAAACCCTTACACTACTGTACCCCAAACCCTTACACCACAGTACCCAAACCCTTACACTATTGTACCCTGAACCCTTACACGACTGTACCCCAAACTCTTACACTACAGTACCCCAAACCCTTACACTACTGTATCCCAAACCCTTACACTATTGTACCCCAATCCACTACACTATTGTACCCCAATCCACTACGCTACTGTACCCAGTCACATTCTTTTTTATGTGCAGAGAGGCTATGTCCACACTACAGATGGAAATTATGTGAGCGACTCGGAGAATGAAAATAACAACAGTATTGATGAGTTGGATAAAGCGACGGATATGAAGGAGTTGCCGCTGCGGATAGATTGGAAGTCTCCTCTCCCAGCCAGTATTTACGTTCCCAGTGTGGAAACGCACAGCATTGTCCTCGACTTTGCTGCAGTATCGTTCCTGGATGTGTCTGCTATGAAAGGCTTGAAATCGGTAAAAACTAGTTCTAACTGCAGAATAATATGTTTAACAAAGTCTATTAATCTGGAGAAGTGAGTGGTTTTTCTCCTTGTTAATCTGGAGATTCCAGTTGAGATATAGTTACGGTCACTTTTGGTCTCTTTTGGTCCACGAATTCATGTTGAAGTATGATGATGGCATGATATTCAGGGAGAGGGCCCCATTCTGTCCGGACCCAATATCCACACAGTGACCTTCCCTGGAGGGTCACCGTACAGTAATCGAGAGCAGGACAATTTTCTATTGCACAGCCTGGAGTCATGGAGGGCAACAGCCCTGGTCCCACTGCTGCCGATCAGATCCTTTACACAAATAGAGGGCACTCGTATTTTGAATCACAAATCTGCTGTTGCCTCGGCTTATGAACCACACTCTCAAAAAGTTCCACCAGTTTTTGAGTGGCCTACTTGAAATAATTTGCCAAAGTGTACCAAACTACATTACGTCATCGTAGATACACCATCTCACCCCAATTAAACATCATTCCTGATGTTCCAAGCTGCTCTAGGCATCTACTGCAGAAACTAGGAAGAAAGGATAATTGATTTAAAAGTCTACTGAACTTTTGAATATCAATTGTACAGAAAGTGACCTCTCTATCCTTCGCTTTCTCTCTGTCTCGACAGATCTTGAAAGAGCTTGTCAGGATTGAGATCGACATCTACATCGCTGCTTGTGATAGTAAGTTTCCTTCTCATTAACCTTTTGCTAGTATTTGAAAAAATAGACAATACCCATTTCAGGAGTTTGTTACTCAAGGCACAAGTAAGGAGTGTGAGGGAATACTCTCCACTTGCCTGGATGGGTTCAGTTACAACAACACTCAAGAAGCTCGACACCATCCAAGACAAAACAGCCCACTTGATTGGCATCCCATCCACCACCTTAAACATTCACTCCCTCCACCACCGGCGTACCGTGGCTGCAGTGTGTACCATCTACAAGATGCACTGCAGCAACTCGCCAAAGCTTCTTCGGCAGCACCTCTCAAACCAGAGACCTCTTCCACCTAGAAGGACAAGGGCAGCAGGCACATGGGAACACCACCATCTCCAAGTTCCCCTCCAAGACACACACCATCCTGACTTGGAAGTATATCGCCGATCCTTCATCGTCGCTGGGTCAAAATCCTGGAACTCCCTCCCGAACAGCACTGTGGGAGTACCTTCACCACACGGACTGCAGCGGTTCAAGAAGGCGGCTCAAGGGCAATTAGGAATGGGCAATAAATGCTGGCCCTGCCAGCGACGCCCACATCACATGAATGAATTTTGAAAGAAACAGTGGCTACGCTGATCTGGGTGGAGCTCTTCCTCACCCGTAACTGAGTGCCAGCGGGCAGGGTTCAGGTGGGATGAGGTGCCTGTTCCAAAGTTACCACCTTGAGCTCCATAACAAGGAACAAATCTCACGCAGCCATGAGTCCCAATCGTGAGTTTGAGCAGCACGCAGCCCAGAGACGGACTCAGATTCCTGATCACGAGCAAAGGATTTAAGTCTTTGATCATTAAGGTTGCCTCAAATTAAAGGTTTGAACTATACATATTGAAATATGTAATTATTTTGTTTACTCTCAGGTCTAATCCTGGAAAAATTAGAAAGATGTGGATTTTTTGACGATGAAATCACTCCAAATCTATTCTTCCTTACAATCCATGATGCTATGCTCTGCATATTGGATAAACATGTGCCCCGCAATTCTCTGAACTTCATATCTGACAAGGTACGTTGGTACTTCTATGATTTAATGGAACCAGGATCATGATTAGATATTTAAAACCACTTCCCATTTTGGATTATATTGGGGAACAGTACACAAAAGGACAATTAGAACTGGGATGGTAGAAAAAAGAGAGAACTTGCATTTATATAGCGCCTTTCATGACCTCAGGTCGTCCCAAAGCGCTTCCCAGTACTTTTTAAGTGTAGTCACTTGCCCTGCATGGCCCCCCGTGCCCCACCCCCCCGTGCCCCCCCGCCCCACCCCCCCGTGCCCTCTGTGCCCCGCCCCCCCGTGCCCTCTGTGCCCCGCCCCCCCCGTGCCCTCTGTGCCCCGCCCCCCGCGTGGCCCTCAAGGATCTAGAAGACACAAGTCCATCAATACAACAAGTTACAAAGTGACTCACAGATTGTACGGGCAGTATCAGAGACACTGGTTTAAAATTAAAATGCAGGATTTGTGTGCCCACAGAATAGTGAATATAATGGAGAAGAGGTAGATACTCCTTCAAAAAAGAGCTATATGAGGATCTGATTGGTAATCGGAGTAAAGGTTTCGAGAGACAGGTAATCGCTGACCCTGTTCCCCGAGCCCAGGGTGGTTCCTGTGAAAAGCAGCAGCTGAAACTTCAGTGCGAGAGATTGAAGGAAGGATCAATACGCTGGAGTTTCCCTGGATCACTCTTCCTCAGATTAAGGAAGTGGGGTAGCGTCTGTTGACCAATGGCCTTTTCCCATTCCATCATTTGTTACACACCTCTTACAATTCCATCCATATCTTGTACAAATTGTTGTAACATCAGAAGTCCATTAACTAACCAATTAACCAGGTGCAGAAGACCATTAACTAACCAATTAACCAGGTGCAGAAGACCGTTAACTAACCAATTAACCAGGTGCAGAAGTCCATTAACTAACCAATTAACCAGGTGCAGAAGTCCATTAACTAACCAATTAACCAGGTGCAGAAGACCATTAACTAACCAATTAACCAGGTGCAGAAGACCACTAACTAACCAATTAACCAGGTGCAGAAGTCCGTTAACTAACCAATTAACCAGGTGCAGAAGTCCATTAACTAACCAATTAACCAGGTGCAGAAGTCCGTTAACTAACCAATTAACCAGGTGCAGAAGTCCATTAACTAACCAATTAACCAGGTGCAGAAGTCCATTAACTAACCAATTAACCAGGTGCAGAAGTCCATTAACTAACCAATTAACCAGGTGCAGAAGACCGTTAACTAACCAAGTGCAGAAAAATAGTATTTTAGAGAATACAGCTACTGTGATAATCCCCTGCGTTCAGTCGTCTCGATTGTTGTTGTTACAACATCAGAAACATTTTGTAATATGGAACAATGGGAGTGCCGAGTACTCAGATTACAATCCCTTTTAATATTGCCTGTAGGTACAAGAGACGAAGGCAATGTTACATTGCGAAGGAGAGTTAAAGAAGAGGGAGTCGGTGGTAAGTTGGAAACACATCCTTTGTCCAGTTTAGTCGACAATATTGTTCTTGTCACGTTAATGGCTCCATTATCTGGTTTACTTTCAGGTGCAATCGAATACACAGTTCTGATAGGCTGAGCATTTGAAATATGAATAGAAACCTGATGTGGAAAGTATATACATCACTGTATTGAAAACTGAACCCCATCCAGAAAAGTCTATAATTTTAGATTAATTTGTGTTGCCCTTTTGTGCAGAATTTGTTCTGCATTATACTGTCGCAATGCTGAGTTCATGTTGAAGCTTTGGATGATCAATGTATAATTGTAATTTTTGTGACAACGCTGTACATCATAAAGCAATACAGAAACAAAGACCCGGTAACAGCGAGTATCCTGCAGTGTCCCATCATCATAGATGGTGTGAGGTCTCTTCATGAAGGCGTCTGGGGCAGTCAGCCTCAGCCCTGCACACATTCATTTGGATCTGTCCTATTGACACTCTTCCCATCAATGCTGCTCCTGCTCCAACATCTACACCAACTCCAGTATCCCCACATTACACTCTTCCTCACTCGAATACTGTCTGAAAACGACATACTGTATGCAACTGTGAGCTTAGTCACATCAACAAACAACAATTTATGGAAGGAATTCCTGTTAGTAGCAACTGGCCAATCACCTTACTTGACCTTTGACTCTGGGTATGGTAGCCCAGTGGTTATGGTACAGGACGAGCAATCCAGAAGTCAAAGGACGGACACCAGGGCAAGATGTGAAACTGAATCCAACAACTCTGGTCATTTGTGGCTGGCACTAGGAAATGATTGAGAGGTCGCACAACACCAGGTTATAGTCCAACAGTTTTATTTGAAATCACAAGCTTTCGGAGCTATCGATTGCTCCTTCCTCAGGTGAAGTAAATTAGATACAGAATCGCCAAAGCATATATAGATAGAAAACAAAGCATGTGTACCTTACAATTGCAGACCACTAAATTAAATCATCCTGACTATCTGCCGAGGTGTGATAAAGTTAATTAAGTCAGCCAGGAAGGTACCACATCAAAGACATAGCAAGATACAACTGAGACAATGAGGTGTAGTCACAGGGGTTCTAACGTGTCAAAAGCTGCCGTCTGTATGTAAAACGAAAAGCTTTAAAATTTTTACTTTTTTACTGGGAAAATGTTTACTTTTTTACTGGGAATCACATCTGTGAACAAGCTAACGACGACTCGAGTCCAGATCTACCACTATAACCTGGTGTTGTGCGACCTCTCAATTTTGTCCACCCCAGTCCAACACCGGCATCTCCGCATCATGACTAGGAAATGGCCATGAAATCTGCCACCCCTACCCAGTCTACATGTAACTCCAGCCCTACCCAGTCTACATGTAACTCCAGCCCTACCCAGTCTACATGTAACTCCAGCCCTACCCAGTCTACATGGAACTCCAGCCCTACCCAGTCTACATGGAACTCCAGCCCTACCCAGTCTACATGGAACTCCAGCCCTACCCAGTCTACATGGAACTCCAGCCCTACCCAGTCTACATGGAACTCCAGCCCTACCCAGTCTACATGTAACTCCAGCCCTACCCAGTCTACATGGAACTCCAGCCCTACCCAGTCTACATGTAAATCCAGCCCTACCCAGTCTACATGGAACTCCAGCCCTACCCAGTCTACATGGAACTCCAGCCCTACCCAGTCTACATGGAACTCCAGCCCTACCCAGTCTACATGAAACTCCAGCCCTACCCAGTCTACATGGAACTCCAGCCCTACCCAGTCTACATGTAACTCCAACCCTACCCAGTCTACATGGAACTCCAGCCCTACCCAGTCTACATGTAACTCCAGCCCTACCCAGTCTACATGGAACTCCAGCCTCGGTGATTCATTCTTGATGCAGGGATGGGTAATAAATACTGGTTCGTCAGTTTCGCCCACATCCCAAGAACTGCATAGAATTTAATTGCATTTATCTATTCTACTTTCATTTAACTGTTTGCTGAAACACAAAGCTGTTTCAGGATTGTGATGGTAGTGTGGTGATAGTGGAAGAGTTGGTGGGTTAGTGATGGGAGAGACTGTTGTTTAGGGACTGGACCAGAATATCTCCCACCCCTGTGCGAAGTGTTAAACCTGTAGCTGGTGCTGTGGTGGGAGGAGGTGGAAGGCGGGGTAGGGAGAGAGGAAGGGTATCAGTCTCCATTAGTGGATTATGGAAACACTCAGAATCCCTGCCCCTCCCCCTCACTTTACTGTCATTGGTCTGTATTTAACTGACAGGCCTCGGAACCAATCAGGTTGGTCACATGCTTACCAGCAGCCAATGAAATTTTCAGGTCATACAGAAGAGCCATGTGCTGACTACTGGCCAATGAGATTGCTGGAAAGCTGCAGGACCATTGGAAACTCTGAGGTGAGGTGATTGGCCAGTGACACTCAGGATTCTCTGATCAATAGTTTTACTCTCATATCCTGATTGTGATCTTTGACACAGGTTGTTTCTGTATTTCCATAGCCGCCTGCCTGTAGTTACTCTGACCATTCTGTGCTGAGTTATCAAGCGTTGTTAATTATGCGGAGAAATCCAAATGATATTTTGTACTGTAGCGCACTGTTTATAAACCTTCTCACACCCGTGATTGGGGTACAAAGTGATGTGTCTTTAATTTAATGGGAGAGGTGAAGGAAAATAAATCTCTAGGGACCAGAGATGAGAATCTTGGGTTTATCTGATTTTTTTTATATAGAAGCAAAAAATATAGAGTAGGGCAGAAAAATTAAAAATATGTTTAAATAAATAAATGAAGACAGAGCCAGCATTTTATTTTTTCAAACCTGGTTCATGTAACGACCGGTAGCAGGAATGTTGAATAAGGTTTTCATCATAACTGCATGTTGAGATTAACAATCGTGGCAATGTGACCAGTCCCTGCAGTTACCGTCTCCCACTCAGTAAGCAGAGCAAAGTAAAAAAACACTTTCTACTTTCTGAATCATGGCAAAAATGTTTTCTTTAAAACTGAGTTTTATTAAAGAACTAAGTGGAAATACGTTATACACAACCAGGTGAAAAATAAATGACCAATGGGCTAAACAACTCGCTGTCTGTGTTTATCTCGCATTACCGTCTCAGCACTCATTGTGAATTGGCAGACAGCGCGGCGATTGGAGGCATTGCATGGGTTCAATCAACAAGAAGGTTTCTCTCTGGACAACCCTGAGCTGAGCAGCGTTATTCCTTGCGCCATATTATCGAAACCGAAGCCGGGGACACACGGGGTGGGAGCACGGCAAAGTAGCCAGGACGGAAAATGTAGCTTGCGCAGCGGAGCGAGGCTAAATTTTTAGTGGCCTATATTTTACCAGTCGCACAGATACACTCCAACTGCAAAACAAACCTGCATCTCATTACAGCGGATGTGACGTCACACTATTGAAGTGCATTCAGACACCTGACCCCACCCCCCAGTGTCTGAGGTCACAGCTGACCCCTCCCCCCAGTGCCTGAGGTCACACTTGACCCCTCCCCCCAGTACCTGAGGTCACAGCTGACCCCTCCCCCCAGTGCCTGAAGTCACAGCTGACCCCTCCCCCAGTAACTGAGGTCACACCTGACCCCTCCCCCCAGTGACTGAGGTCACACCTGACCCCTCCCCCCAGTGACTGAAGTCACAGCTGACCCCTCCCTCAGTAACTGAGGTCACACCTGACCCCTCCCCCCAGTGACTGAGGTCATACCTGACCCATCCCCCCAGTGACTGAGGTCATACCTGACCCCTCCCCGCAGTGACTGAGGTCACACCTGACTCCTCCCCCAGTGACTGAGGTCACAGCTGACCCCTCCCCCAGTAACTGAGGTCACACCTGACCCCTCCCCCCAGTGACTGAGGTCATACCTGACCCCTCCCCCCAGTGACTGAGGTCATACCTGACCCCTCCCCGCAGTGACTGAGGTCACACCTGACCCCTCCCCCAGTGACTGAGGTCACACCTGACCCCTCCCCCAGTGACTGAGGTCACAGCTGACCCCTCCCCCAGTAACTGAGGTCACACCTGACCCCTCCCCCCAGTGCCTGAGGTCACACCTGATCCCTCCCCCCAGTGACTGAGGTCACAGCTGACCCCTCCCCCAGTAACTGAGGTCACAGCTGACCGCCCAGTACGCCTGCGCAGTGAGTCACTCCAGCCATTGTACTAGTTGTTTAGCCGCAAACTGACAGCTCAGGTGGTACCCTCACTGCCCAGGGGTACACTCACTGCCCAGGGGTACACTCACTGCCCAGGGGATACCCTCACTGCCCAGGGGGTACCCTCACTGCCCAGGGGTACACTCACTGCCCAGGGGGTACCCTCACTGCCCAGGGGGTACCCTCACTGCCCAGGGGATACACTCACTGCTCAGGGGGTACACTCACTGCCCGGGGGATACACTCACTGCCCAGGAGGATACACTCACTGCCCAGGGGTACACTCACTGCCCAGGGGTACACTCACTGCCCAGGGGATACACCCACTGCCCAGGAGGATACACTCACTGCCCTGGGGTACACTCACTGCCCAGGGGGGTATACTCACCCAGGAGGATACACTCACTGCCCTGGGGTACACTCACTGCCCAGGGGGTATACTCACTGCCCAGGGAGACACTCACTGCCCAGGGGGTATACTCACTGCCCAGGTTGGTACACTCACTGCCCAAGGGGTACACTCACTGCCCAGGGGGTACACTCACTGCCCAGGGGTACACTCACTGCCCAGGGGGTACACTCACTGCCCAGGGTGGTACAATCACTGCCCAGGGGGTACACTCACTGCCCAGGGGTACACTCACTGCCGAGGGGGGACACTCACTGTTCAGGGGTACACTCACTGCCCAGGTTGGTACACTCACTGCCCAGGGATACACTCACTGCCCAGGGGGTACACTCACTGCCCAGGGGGACACTCACTGCCCAGGGGGGACACTCACTGTTCAGGGGTACACTCACTGCCCAGGGGTACACTCACTGCCCAGGGGGGACACTCACTGCCCAGGGTGGTACACTCACTGCCCAGGGGGTAACTCACTGCCCAGGGGTACACTCACTGCCCAGGGGGGACACTCACTGTTCAGGGGTACACTCACTGCCCAGGGGTTACACTCACTGCCCAGGGGGGACACTCACTGCCCGGGGGTACATTCACTGTCCAGGGTTAAACTTCAGGGAAGAGTTTTGTAAACCGGGGCTATTTTAGGCACTTTGTTTGCCCGGGGACACAGTACCTCATCCGAGGAGCACCTGGGGCCGGAGGCGGGGGGCTGAGGAGAGGGTGGGAGCTGAGTACTGCCCCTCCGACAGTGCAGCACTCCCTCAGTACTGTCCCTCCGACAGTGCAGTGCTCCCTCAGTACTGTCCCTCCGACAGTGCAGCACTCCCTCAGTACTGCCCCTCCGACAGTGCAGCACTCCCTCAGTACTGTCCCTCCGACAGTGCATCCCTCCCTCAGTACTGTCCCTCCGACAGTGCAGCGCTCCCTCAGTACTACACTTCCGACAGTGCGGCGCTCCCTCAGTACTACCCCTCCGACAGTGCAGCGGAGCTCCCTCAGTACTGCCCCTCCGACAGTGCAGCGCTCCCTCAGTAGTACCCCTCCGACAGTGCAGCACTCCCTCAGTGCTGCCCCTCCGACAGTGCAGCGCTCCCTCAGTACAGCCCCTCCGACAGTGCGGCGCTCCCTCAGTACTGCCCCTCCAATAGTGCGGCACTCCCTCAGTACTGCCCCTCCGACAGTGCGGAACTCCCTCAGTGCTGCCCCGCCGACAGTGCTGCGGCACTCCCTCAGTACTGCCCCTCCGACAGTGCAGCGCTCCCTCAGTACTGCCCCTCCGACAGTGCTGCGGAGCTCCCTCAGTACTGCCCCTCCGACAGTGCGGCGCTCCCTCAGTACTGCCCCACCGACAGTGCGGCGCTCCCTCAGTACTGCCCCTCCGACAGTGCAGCACTCCCTCTGTACTGCCCCTCCGACAGTGCGGCGCTCCCTCAGTACTGCCCCTCCGACAGTGCTGCGGAGCTCCCTCAGTACTGCCCCTCCGACAGTGCGGCGCTCCCTCAGTACTGCCCCTCCGACAGTGCATCCCTCCCTCAGTACTGTCCCTCTGACAGTGCAGCGCTCCCTCAGTATTGCCCCTCCGACAGTGCAGCGCTCCCTCAGTACTGCCCCTCCGACAGTGCGGCGCTCCCTCAGTACTGCCATTCCAACAGTGCGGAGCTCCCTCAGTACTGCCCCTTCGACAGTATGGAGCTCCCTCAGTACTGCCCCTCCGACAGTGCAGCGGAGCTCCCTCAGTACTGCCCCTCCGACAGTGCAGCCCTCCCTCAGTACTGTCCCTCCGACAGTGCAGCGCTCCCTCAGTACTACCCTTCCGACAGTGCGGCGCTCCCTCAGTACTACCCCTCCGACAGTGCAGCGGAGCTCCCTCAGTACTGCCCCTCCGACAGTGCAGCGCTCCCTCAGTACTACCCCTCCGACAGTGCAGCACTCCCTCAGTACTGCCCCTCTGACAGTGCGGCGCTCCCTCAGTACTGCCCCTCCGACAGTGCGGAACTCCCTCAGTACTGCCCCTGCCGACAGCTGCGGCGCTCCCTCAGTACTGCCCCTCCGACAGTGTAGCGCTCCCTCAGTACTGCCCTCCGACAGTGCAGCACTCCCTCAGTACTGCCCCTCTGACAGTGCGGCGCTCCCTCAGTACTGCCCCCGACAGTGCGGAACTCCCTCAGTGCTGCCCCTCCGACAGTGCTGCGGCGCTCCCTCAGTACTGCCCCTCCGACAGTGCAGCGCTCCCTCCGTACTGCCCCTCTGACAGTGCGGCGCTCCCTCAGTACTGCCCCTCCGACAGTGCGGAACTCCCTCAGTACTGCCCCGCCGACAGTGCTGCGGCGCTCCCTCAGTACTGCCCCTCCGACAGTGTAGCGCTCCCTCAGTACTGCCCCTCCGACAGTGCAGCACTCCCTCAGTACTGCCCCTCCGACAGTGCGGCGCTCCCTCAGTACTGCCCCCCCGACAGTGCGGAACTCCGTCAGTGCTGCCCCGCCGACAGTGCTGCGGCGCTCCCTCAGTACTGCCCCTCCGACAGTGCAGCGCTCCCTCCGTACTGCCCCTCTGACAGTGCGGCGCTCCCTCAGTACTGCCCCTCCGACAGTGCGGAACTCCCTCAGTACTGCCCCGCCGACAGTGCTGCGGCGCTCCCTCAGTACTGCCCGTCCGACAGTGCAGCGCTCCCACAGTACTGCCCCTCCAACAGTGCTGCGGAGCTCCCTCAGTACTGCCCCTCCGACAGTGCAGCACTCCCTCAGTACTGCCATTCCGACAGTGCGGAGCTCCCTCAGTACTGCCCCTCCGACAGTACGGAGCTCCCTCAGTACTGCCCCTCCGACAGTGCAGCGCTCCCTCCGTACTGCTCCTCTGACAGTGCGGCGCTCCCTCAGTACTGCCCCCCCGACAGTGCGGAAATCCCTCAGTGCTGCCCCGCCGACAGTGCTGCAGCGCTCCCTCAGTACTGCCCCTCCGACAGTGCAGCGCTCCCTCAGTACTGCCCCTCCGACAGTGCTGCGGAGCTCCCTCAGTACTGCCCCTCCGAGAGTGCAGCGCTCCCTCAGTACTACCCCTCCGACAGTGCGGCGCTCCCTCAGTACTGCCCCTCCGACAGTGCGGCGCTCCCTCAGTACTGCCCCTCCGACAGTGCTGCAGAGCTCCCTCAGTACTGCCCCTCCGACAGTGCGGCGCTCCCTCAGTGCTGCCCCTCCGACAGTGCGACGCTCCCTCAGTACTGCCCCTCCGACAGTGCTGCACTCCCTCAGTACTGCACTGGAGGTTCAGCCTACATTATGGGCTCAGGTGTCTGGAGTGGGACTCGAACCCACGACCTTCTGATGAGAGAGGCAAGGCTGACACCTAGGAGAGAATTCAGTTCAAGATTTAACACTGAATTTATACTATTCTTGACCAAATATTTTTAATTTGTATTTGATTTGTAACACAGCATGATACAAATTTTGCCTTGAAAAATTGCACGTTCTATGTTGACATTCTGTGATGCCGGGGGAATATAGTTAATGTGATTGGCACAATTGCTCCTGCTGGCTTGGGGTTCAGTCTGTATTCACTTTGACTACTGAGCTTGTGCTGGCAACTTGCAGTGGGAAGCAAACTTTTCAGCATTGCTTCAGCTGTTTAAAGGGCTGCAGCAGCCATTTAAAGATCAGCGCCATTAGCAGTTAAAAAAAATGGAGACACAAAGAATATGGAGATGAAAATAAAGGTGGGGGACACCGAATGGAGTTATGGCTAAGTGGTGCAGCAATGTAGGAAGTGTTTGATGAGCGTATTCAACAGCGTATGTGCAAGGAAGGTTGTCTTGTTTCGCACTCCAGAGAGCAGTATAACATGGAAAGCAGTCACAGCCAGGATCAGCGCTGTGTACAGCAGCCAAATAGGGAAACCGATGCAGAAGAAGATAGCAACCCTTAAAGAAGATGCCAAGAACCGGCTACTCAACAATACCTTGGACCAGGTAGGTGGCCCAAGTAAATCTGCTAGTAAGTGTTGCCAAGCGACCCCATACAAAGCCCTCAGACAAGCTTACAGCTCTTTCATTCAGTGTTTACCATTGCTACACACAGCATTTATCATGTAACTATGGTATTTATTTATCTACCTGCAGTGGATCAAGAGAACATTTTATTTTCCCCAAGAAAATAAAGCTGTTAACAAAAAGCACACAGCTTTATTAATCGGGCCATAGAGTACAAAAGCAAGGAAGTTCTGCCAAACCTTTACGGAACACTGGTTAGGCCTCAGCTAGAGTATTGCATCCAATTCTGGGCACTATGCTTTAGGAAGGATGTCAAGGCCTTAGTGAGAGTACAGACGAGATTGACTAGAATGGTACCAGGGATGAGGGGTTTCAGTTATGTGGAGAGACTGGAGAAGCTGGGATTGTTCTCATTACAACAGAGAAGGTTAAGAGGAGATTTGATAGAGGTGTTCAAAATCATGAGCGGTTTTGATAGAGTAAATAAGGAGAAACTGTGGCAGAAGGGTTGGTAACCAAACGACACAGATTGGCAAAGGGAAGATTTAGTAGGTGTTGAAAATGATGAAGGGGTTTTGATAGGGTAGATGGGGAGAAACTGTTTCCACTGGCCGGAGGGCACAGATTTGTGATAATTGGCAAAACATCTAGGGGGGCAGGGCGGGGGGAAGATGTGGAGAAATTGTTTTGCACAGTAAGTTGTGATCTGGAATGCGCTGCCTGAAAGCAGATTCAATAATAACTTTCAAAAGGGAATTGGATAAATACTGAAGGGAATTTTTTTTTACAGAGCTCTGGGGAAAGCGCAGGGAGTGGGACTAATTGGAGAGCTCTATCAAAGAGCTCCACCGAATGGCCTCCTTCTGTGCTGTAAGATTCTATGATTCTAAGTAGCAATCAAAAAAACATAGCACGCTGTCTCAGATCTTTTACAACCAGTTTTCAAATTCTTGCAGTGTAAATATGCAAAGCCCAGCTCCTTTGCCCAGGAACTCTGCTAGAAACAGTGAAGAAATAGAACAGTGGTGTGCTGTAAGGATCAACACTGTTTCACTAAGGATGTGTAAAATATTTTGAAAAGAAATAAATAAGACTGCAGTATTCTGAAGACTTGTACAACATCGAATCAATAGCAGCCAAGATTGGCTATTTCCCACTGATTTTCACCAACGGTCTAGGTCCAAATAGCTAATGTTAAAACTGTCTGTGGGTTACAGCACTGAATCTCTGTGTTATAGAGACCTTACACACTAAAGTTAATCACTCTGCTATTAGGATGACATTAGACAATTGATAAATACAGATTAAGCGGATTACACAAAGTACATTTTCATCACTAACAAATCGTACAATTAACGAACACCCTGGAAAACTACAGGTAAATGTTAGAAATAGTGTCAGCGCAAAGGAGGGTGTAAGTTTTGGAAACAGTCACTACAATCCAAACACAATGGGTTAGCTGCAAAGTTTCACCAATTAAAATATATTTGCTTTTCATTTAGAATTGTATTGGAACAAATATTGCCGCACAGAAATATTGCCGCAATCGATATTACTTCAACAATGTAGAACAATACTGCATTATGCAGAACAGATAAGAATTGAAGGATTTTCTATGGAAAGAAGGATCAGCTGGTATTATAAAATATGCAGAGGCCATTAAAACCAGACAGTCAATCAATAGGTTCTGCAATAACTCACACTTTAACGTTTATCATTTTTAATACATCCCTATTACCAACAGTAAAGTGCTTGGGAGGAATTTCACATGAAATGGTAAGGTTCAAAAGCAGGTTGATGGGATTTTCTCACATGGGTCCTGACGGGGTGCTAGCTGTCCAAACATGAGGCTTCCCATCGGTCTTTGCTGGTGAGCTGTGCAGTTTTGGTTGGTTATAGTATGGATGTACACCATGTACACTTAGGTATCGCAAAGCCTCTCTTGCCAACCTGTGCACGAGTAAGAGGGAGTGTCCCACATCAGGCTGTATGGATTGCTCAGGGCCTTGGTTTGCAGATTTCCAGGAACGACACGAGTTTCTCAGCATCACTCAGAGGATCAAAAGCCTGCTCTTCTGGCCCTGGTGAATTCAAGAGCTTTCTAATACTTAGTATGGACATACACGGTACGATATGGTCAGACAGTATTCTAACCGTGCAGGTTGAAACCCTTCAGTCAAAACTCTGCATAAACTGCTATGTTAGTTTTGATATGTAATCATCATAAATCCTTTAAACTACGATTTTTTTCCAAGAGTTTTAACTGCAAGCTTTTACACTTGGAGCCCCTCCTGACAAATGACGACAATTGTCTTTCCATAACCAACACAATGGCCCGGAATTTGCAGTGGGTAATAACAGCGAACGTTTACCCCTTTGAAACTGACTAACTTCAGGATTTAGTGCACGGGCTTCCTAACAGGGAAATGCTGAAGTTGCGGTCTGTCATTCACTGCTCCGACACTGGCTGCGCTGTGGGCACCCCCCAAACTCTCACAAGTGGAGCTGGGGTTTTAACAGGGTATTGTCTGCTAAACAAAAGTTAGGACCCTAAAAAACTAATTTTAATTTTCTGGAGTGTCAAATTTCTCCATGATAAAAATTAAAATTTTTAAGAAACTTTAAAAAATGTCTATCATTTAAGTTTGTTCATATTTATTTCAGGTTTATCTTTTCCCCATATGAGAGCCCCAATCTTTGATTTGCTCTCTATAAACAATTTTAAAAAGTCTGAATGAAAGCAATTTTAAAAAGTCTGAGTGAAGACTCCCTGGTTAGCTGTGAGAATTCTGCATTGTGATTGGCTGCTCAGACAGCTTGTTGGCACCACAGCAGCATCGCATTAGGGATTCCCCACTATACGACACAGATCTCACTTACACGTTGAAAAAGGCAAACTTCTCGCCACAGAGATCACGAGATCTTTGTGAGCACCTTTGCTTCGCTGCTGAGAGCAAATTCCAGGCCAACAGGTTTTGCAGTGCATTCATATAGCGCCATTAACGTAAGAGGAAACAAGGGCTTCCCCAGCTATCTGTTATTTTGTGGGGTTTTTTGGGGGTAAAGGAATCGCACCTGAAATATTTAACCTGCAGATGGGATGTTAAAAATAGAGTTTTGTTTGGGGACTGATTTAAATCTGCTCACAGCTTCCAAATATTTCAATTTTTTTTGTTTTCCCCGTGGGTAAGGGATGTCAGAGCTATAGAATGGAACAAATTTCCACTTTGGAAGGGAAGAGTGTCAGGATCAAACACCCCACAGTCCACGTAGAATAATGAAGTATCCATGGGCAAGTTATGAATTGAATTGAATCTGGTCATTTTTGGGTGGGCAGCAGAAGAATGTTGTAAAAACCCATCCGGGTCACAGGAACCCAACACCCACCCCCACCACAAAGTCTAGCCAACACACGATTCCAGTCCTACACTACCTGGTTGGCCCTTAATGTATTAAATGGCAGATCATGCCACTCAGGTTTACAAACAATTCCCACATAAAAAGCAGCCCCCACCTGTGCAGGACAACAGGAGATAGGCAGTAAATACGGCCCAGCCAGTGTGGTCCACTGAACAAAGAAGCCTTCTAGCTGGCAGAGGGTGCACTCTCATCCCATGGTCCACTCAGAGGACCTCCCTCTTTATATTTAGACAGTACAACTATTCAACTTTCATAAAGCTGCAGTTTGTGCTAACTGGGTTTATACTCTACATTTGCTGCAATGCTGACCAGGTACATTGAGGATACATTGTCATTTGATGATGTGACGATGGCATGAGAAATAATCTCATTCATTCTTCAATTTGACAGTTTTAGAGCCAGCTTACTCAGTCAAACAGCAAATTCAACTTAACTTTCTAAAAGAGAACTGGATATATATTTGAAAAGGAAACATTTGCAGGGCTATGGGGAAAGAGCAGGGGAGTGGGACTAATTGGAGAGCTCTTTCAAAGAGCTGACACAGGCACGATGGGCCAAACGGCCTCCTTCTGTGCTGTAAGACTCTTACTGGATGCAAATTACATCTAAAATAAAACCTGTGCTTGCTATGAAATGATAGTTAAACTTTTCACCCATACACAGCACAAAATGTCAGGCAAGTCCCTGCAGTAAAACGTGTAGTGGAAGAGGAGTGTAGTTAAACCCTTCTCAATTAACTAATAGCTTGTTGACCCAAGTGTCGTTTGGTGGATTTGATGAAGACAAGGGCCACTCTGAAACAGAGGCCATTGTTACTGTAGCTCACTTATCTTTCGGCAGCAGTTTCCAAACATAATGAATGCAATAGACAGAAACACCTTCCATATTCACTCCTTTAAATCAACACTTTATGTACAGCACTTTTATTTGAAATTAATACAATACAAAAGAACAGTCTTTAACCTTGTTCGGAAGTTTATTCTGTCCTCCTTTTGGAAATTAAAAAAAGATGTTCTCAACAATGAAACATAACAATATTAAGCTGGGGGGAAAACAAATCATCGACCCAGGCCACAACACCACACAATACAGAGAATGCAAAACCCTTAAAAGCTGGCAATCACTTATACTGGCTTTAATATTCCAGTGGATTATACATTTCAAACAGAAATAGACAAAAACAATGTCATGTAACCGGAGAGCAGGTACTCACCTTACAACATCCCTACTGCTGTCAACTCTGAAGGGTTTACAGAAAGGTGAAGATATATTTGCAGCACGGAGATGTTTACACTTGTGGATTTATTTACAGAACATTTTGCAGATGGTAGTTAGTGTTAAGCACAGATGAGCCAAAGGCCAGTAAGATATGTATTTAAAATATAATATATACTAATTACATGCTCCCGACATGGTAAAAAGCATAGTTGTGGCCACTTGTTCCTCTGCCTTGAACACTACGTTAACGGTTAGTCCCAGCAGAATCTTCATGGGTTGCCTCCAATGCTCATTGATATTTTCCTCACACAAGCTCCAAATTGCACAATACATGTTACAGACTAGTTTCTTTCACTTTCATAAAAAAAATGTAGTTAGTATATATTGTGTAAAATAACAAACTGTACAGGCAGTAAAGGATTAAAACTCAATTGCCGAGTTTTTGCTGACACACAAACCGTTTGAGCTGCATTCATTTATTGCATCAAAATCTCCCCCAGGACCACCACAATTAACCTTGAAGTCACTGCAACCCCTTTTCTGCAGGCTCCCTTCAAAATGTAAAGAAAATTTCCTTCTGAGGAAGCAACGTTAGACCGTGGGACTACGAAGCACTTCCATACAATCCATCCACAACTTACTGATAATATGGCCTATATCGTGCCTGATCAGGGTGATGTGGTCCAGGCAGTGGAGCCTGTGGAGGTGGGACCTGAATCCTCGGTGGAGGGGGACCTCTGGGAGCAGGCCAAACACCAATACCTGGACTATGCCCTCCAGGCTGAGAAAATGGAGGACTAAGAGTTCCCTGGTCTTCTGTATACTGCGGCATTGAAGAGGCAGAGTAATGGTGGGGAGGAGGAGTGTTTACAGGGGGACCAGTGTGCTGTGGAGGGGGAGGTCCATGGGGAGGATGGTTCATATACGGTGGCATCTGAGCCATGATGTGCCCTGGCGGCGGGTTGATTGGTGGTGGAGCTGCTGACAGAGGTGGAGGCGGAGCCTGGTTGTACACCATGTGTGGGTTGCCAGCTGCCTGTGCCGGGTGCTGCATGGGGTGGTTTATTGGTGGTGGAGGGGGAGGAGGCGGAGCATAGTGCTGCTGTGGAGGCAGCATGTGGTGCGGGTGAGAGACCACTGGATTGTTCTGGTATTCAGGATGATGATGAGGTGCAGCAGGCGGGGGCTCGCGACTGCCTGTACTTGAAGAGTCGTCTTGAATAGGAACGGTGATCAGATTGCTGTGTTTCCTTGTTGTCACTGTTGAAATTCGAAAGGTTTCCTGACTCACTGGCCTAGGTGGTGGAGCAAGAGACATCTCAGAGGGCGGTGGACGAATGTCCTCGTGCGTCTGGCTGTAGTGATCGTGTGACACGTGCTGGAGAGGGGGTGGCGGCATCATGATGGCATGTTGCTTGGGAGGAAGATGAGAAATATGGTGCTTGTCTTGTGGCATCAAAAAGCGCTCCGGAATCTCTGCCGGAGGTGCCATTGCAGGATGGAGCGGTTCAGGCTGTGACCTAATGACAGCCTTGCCAGTTCTCATGTGCCGGTGGTTGATGTGAGCTTGCAAGTCTCTCTGAGAAAGGTAGGTCCGCTTGCAGCCTTGGACAATGCTACACATGAAGAGTGAGCCCCGTAAGCACTGCTCAATGCGCTGGACTGGGTCATTGCACCTAAAGAATGAAAGGGAAACAGGTTTGGTCAGCCCATATACCATTAGAGCTCCTTTCAAAAACCCTAGCCTTTGTGCTTTTAAGCATTCATGCCATAATTAAGCAACGTGTTCTATTTAATCAGTGCGGCGTGTGTTTAAAAAAAAAACACTAAAGGAAGTGTGAACCATCCCATCTGGCACTTTAACCCATTTCTGATCGCCAAAAATATGCTCAACAAACTTTCCCAATTTTATAAAAAGGAATCAGGATTCAATGTGACAGACCAAGTCATTTACTTTGAAAAGCAGTAAAGTCAGTTTATAAACTAACATGAAGTATGGTCAGCCTGGCTTAGTTAGCAGCTCCAGTCAGAGGGCTGTGGGTTCAAGGCCCACCCCAGGACACGTGCTTACAACCTGGTACAGGGCCAGTGGCGCTGGAGGCACCACCTTTCGGATGAAACACCAAACTAGACCTCGCCTACCTATTCCGATCTCATGGCACTTGAAGAACAGTAGCGAGTTTATATAATGGCGGGTATTTACTGACAATATGCCTACAGCCATTGCACTCCAAAACAATGTGTGTGCACACTCAGATGTGAAAGGCACTATATAAATGCAGGTAAGACAGGAAAGCGGAGGAGAATGCAGTCAGAGCTGAAGCCAGCACACAGGATTGGCAGTGGCAGAGTGTGTTTCAGGACAATCTAGGAGGGATGAGATTAGCATTCCTTTCCACCCTCTAATTGCTTCCATATAACTTACACCATTTCTCTTAAAAAAAAAAAGAGCCAAAGTTCAGGTGCACATTATATGAGAAAACATTAAATGAGGGAAGAGCTCGTACAAAAAAAAAGTATGGCAAGAGTCCACAGTTAACCCGGATCAGGTAAAGAAATGGATAAAGGAAACCCCAAAATATTGAAAATAAGCTAATGTCCTGGAAAAATGTTTTCCAATAAAAATCTCACCGGGAGTAAGTTTGTTTCCTTCGAACTGAACAGCAAAATGTGCACAATTACTGGTTTTAATCTAGGCCCGAAACTCCATGTTTTACACACCAATAAACCCCAATGCAGACAATGCCTCACAGTGCATATGGATTACAGAACTTAAATGTGACCAGTATTAGAATCACACAGCATGGAGGAGGCCATTTGGCCCATCGTGCCTGTACCGGCCCTTTAACAGAGCTATCCAACTAGCCCCACTCCCCCGTTTACTAGATTTTCACCTAGCTGTGAATTCTCTCAGTTTGATGGAATGCTCCAAGCTGCACATACTTGAAAGCTACAATAAGAAGTCTTGTGTAAAGCTGCTTAAATGGATATCATCTTCCTGCAGCTCTCTGAATTAAAAGCTTTCAGCCTTTTGTAAACTTCAATGAAACGTTACTGCGTAGAAAACAATTCTACCCGCTCTAGGATATTATATCATTTTAAAAGATTCTTTTCTCGTCACTTTTTAACCCAGGGAAACATTTTTGAAAAACTTCAAATACCCATGTGCAGGAGGAGGATAAGCTTATTATTCTACTGTGGGCAACTCTGTGACCAAATAAAATACATACCAATAAAGCGGAGAGTCCTCTGACAGAAACATAACTCTCTACAGCACGGGAGGTGGCCAGTGGCCTATTGCACTGGTATCCGCTCTCCGAAAGAGCTATCAGCTCGGTCCCATTCTGGCAATCGGACCTGTACTGGCTCTCGGACAGAAATACCCAATTAATCCTATTCCCCACACGGTTAAAATGTTTCTTTTCAAATATTTATCCATTTCCCTTTTAAAAGCAATTCTGGATCCTGTCCCCCACTGTTTCTGCTCAAACAAAAGATCTTAAAATGTAGGCACCCCAGTTACCGACCTGTGGAAATAGTTTGTCCTGATTTAGCCCATCAAAACCCTACAGAATCTGAAAAACTCGAAAGAGCTATAATAATTACACAACTGATTAAGAAGCTGTGATAATAACCATGACAAAGTCCGATCCATCCAGACCTGCCCAAGGCAGCCAGAATTCTAGCACTTTGTTACTGAAAGACATTTCATCTTTAATGTATTGTACAGATTTACACGTGTGCTTTTGAATAAATATATTCAAGTCTGTCAACAATGTAAATTAATCTGATCTCGTGAAGTGTTGTATATTGGATGTCTGTATATAATTCAGATTGAGGTAATATAAATGCAAGTAACAATGATCCTCTTAATAAAAGTCATGGGATTTTGCTAGATATTCACTGTACACCCTGCATATGCACTTTAAACACAAGTACATCCACAGTTCCTGGAACGTTCCAGCCCAAGCGACTAAGATAACTTGCTAAAGTGTATTCAACGCTACATTTTTGCTACTTTACTGTCAGCAAACCTCTACAGCCAAATTAGTCAAAATAAATGGTAAAATTCAGATTTATTCCAGTATTGTGGATTTGTGGTGATTAAATCATCAACAACTGGACAGACTGAGTGTTCATGGTGTTATATCTAAGAGACACAGAAGCCAGCTAATTTCATTGTAAGTATCTTTACCAAAGTAACCGCTCAGCATTTATGTGCTTATGCTCTTATGTGCGGTGGAAGTTACGGCTGGCGATAATAGCAAACACTTTAATTATTTGTGGCACTCCTCTCTCCATGATTTTAATAGAGGAGTCAATCTGTTTATTTGCGTGTTTTAAGTGCATAAAATGTAGGGTGTGCAGTGAATATCATAGAACCATAGAATAATACAGCACACAAGGCCATTCGGCCCATCGTGCCTGTGCCGGCTCTTTGGTAGAGCTATATAATTAGTCCCATGCCCCCACTCTTTCTCCATAGCACTGTAATTTTTTCCTTCAAGTATTTATCAATATTCTCTTTTGAAAGTTACTATTGAATCTGCCTCCACTACCCTTTCAGGCAGTGCATTCCAGATCATCATAACTCACTGTATATTTTTTCTCCCCTCTGGCTCTTTTGCCAATCATCTTAAGTCTGTGTCCTCTGGTTACTGACACTTCTATCACTGGAAACAGTTTCTCTCTATCTACTCTATCAAAACCCTTCATAATTGTAAACACCTCTATCAAATCTTCTCCCAACCTTCTCTGCTCTGAGAACAATCCCAGCTTCTCCAGTCTCTCCACATAACTGAAGTCCCTCATCCCTGGGACCAATCTAGTAAATCTCCTCTGCACCCTCTCCAGGGCCTTGAGATCCTTCCTCAAGTCCTACAGAGAAGGATATTCAGTTACTGGAGGGGGTACAGTGAAAGATTACACGGCTGTTCACAGAATTTAAGGGAAAATTTGCCGATGACACAAAACTTGGAGATATAGTGAACAGTGAGGAGGATAGAGAGAGACTTCAAGGAGGACATCGACAGGCGGGTGGAATGGGTGGACATGTGGCAGATGAAATTTAACGCAGAAAAGTACGAAGTGGTACATTTTGGTAGGAAGATTGAGGAGAGGCAATATAAACTAAAGGGTACAATCCTAAAGGGGCTGCATGAACAGAGAGACCTGGGGGTATATGTGCACAAATCATTGAAGGTGGCAGGGCAGGTTCAGAAAGCAGTTAAAAAAGCTTACGGAATCCTGGGCTTCATAAATAAGAGGCATAGAGTACAAAAGCAAGCAAGTTATGATGAACCTTTATAAAACACTGGTTCGGCCTCAACTGGAGTATTGTGTCCAATTCTGGGCACCGCACTTTAGGAAGGATGTGAAGGCCTTAGAGAGGGTGCAGAAAAGATTTACAAGAATGGTTCCAGGGATGAGGGACTTCAGTTACGTGGATAGACTGGAGAAGCTGGGGTTGTTCTCCTTGGAGCAGAGAAGGTGGAGGAGATTTGATCGAGGTGATTAAAATCATGAGGGGTCTAGACAGAGTAGATGGAGAGAAACTGTTCCCATTGGCAGAAGGGTTGAGAACCAGAGGACACAGATTTAAGGTGATTGGCAAAGAACCAAAGGCGACACGAGGGAAAACTTTTTTACGCGGCGAGTGGTTAAGATCTGGAATGCACTGCCTGAAAGGGTGGTGGAGGCAGATTCAATCGTGGCTTTCAAAATGGAATCAGATAAGTACCTGAAGGAAAAGAATTTGCAGGACTACGGGGAAAGGGCGGGGGAGTGGGACTAGCTGAAGTGCTCTTGCAGAGAGCCGGCACGAGCTCGATGGGCCGAATGGCCTCCTTCTATGCTGTAACCATTCTCTGATTCTATGAATGAAGTACGATGAAAGATCGACAACCCTGGGTTTTTTCTCTGCTGACTGGTGATATGATAGAAGTGTTTAAAATGACAAAAGGTTCGGACAAATTAGATCCAAGTGACATTTGTGCTGTGTATGGAATTTAAGCACACAGGGTCACATTTACTAATTAAAGACAACTAAAGATAATGGGAAATGCAGGAGGAACTTCATTACTAAACGGGTGGTGAGTTTGTGGAACAGATAACCAGCAGGGGTGGTGGAACAAGAAACCTTGATGGGTTTCAAGAAGGAACTAGACAGATTCTGGTCAACAAATGGGATTCAGGATTATTAGAAATACACCAAGGAGATACTGAGGATAGGTGGGCTAGATGGGCCGAAGGGCGTCTCCTGCCTGAAACTCTCACCATGTTTTCCTAAGTATTTATCATTCTTTAAAACACCTCAACTGATTGTGCACTTATAAGCTTCCTCTGGGGGTGATGTGTTCCAAAGCCTCTCAACCCTTCACAAAGCAATTTTTTCTAAGTTTGCTTTTAACAGGTTTACAACCTTGGTGTCCTATTTGACCCCGAGCGGAGTGTCCGACCCCATATCCTCTCCATCACCAAGACAGCCTCCTTCAACCTCCATAACATTGTCTATCTCCACCCCTGCCTCAGCTTATCTGCTGCTGAAACTCTCATCCATGCCTTTGTTACCTCTAGACCGGACTACATCAACGTTCTCCTGGCCAGCCTCCCACCTTGCACCCTCTGTAAACTTGAGCTCATCCAAAACTCGGCTGCCCGAATTCTAACTTGCACCAAGTCCCGTTCACCCATCACTCCTGTGCTCGCTGACCCTACATTGGCTCTGGTCCGGCAATGCATCAATTTAAAAATTCTCATTATTACTTTCAAATCCCTCCGTGGCCTCGCCCCTCCCTATCTCTGTAACCTCCTCCAGCCCTACAACCCTCCGGGATCTCTGTGATCCTCCAATTCTGGTCTTCACTTATCCCCGATTTTCTTTGCTCACATTTGGTAGCCGTGCCTTCAGCTGCCTAGGCCCCAAATTTTGGAATTCCCCCCATAACCTCTTCGCCTCTCTCATCCTTTAAGATGCTCCTTTAAACCTACCTCTTTGACCAAGCTTTTGGTTACCTGTCCCAACATCTCCTTATATGGCTCAGTGTCAATTTTTTTTTTTGACAATCACGCCTGTGAAGTGCCTTGGGACATTTGACTCCGTTAAAAGCGCTCTATATCACACACACACCTTGTTGTATAGTTCGAATTTAAGATTATGTGCCCTTTTTCTGGTTTAGTTCCGATTTTAAGATTATGTCCCCATGATGTATATCATTAGCATTAGGGTCAGCTTTATGCTAGAATATTTGGCTTTATCAGGGCTTACTTATACTGCAAACTTAATTCGGAGTTTAAATACATATATTAAACTTGCGCAAGTATAAAGTGCACAGTCTGAATGGAGGTTTAGACTGGTGGTATCTGCAGGTGTTTTAAGGAAGAAACAATAACTCTTGTTTTGTAATGCTCAGGGATGTTATACCATGTGAACGCAATAGCTAACTGACAACATCTTGTCTTCTGATGGGGCTGTGAAAGTCTTACTTTCAGCAATTCTTCAGACAGTTATTGTGTATTTCTCAAGCCCAACCACTTGGTACTTTCAAATGGCCTTTTCCATCCATCAGTACCCTTGGTCTCCAGTTCCTCTGTCCTCGAATGAAACATATCTCCATTGCTAAAACTGCTCCAAGAAATCGGGTTCCAATTTTATACCAACCCTCTTTGTACTAAAAACTATTATATTCCAATAAAACTCAAGTCCATCTAAAACTTGAATACTGCTCCCATCTCTGGGGAAACTCTTCCAAACCTCTTGCACGATCATAAAATCATAGATGTTTCCAGCACAGAAGGAGGCCATTTCGGCCCATCGTGTCCGCACCGGCCAACAAAGAGCTTTCCAGCCTAATCCCACTTCCCAACTCTTGGTCCGTAGCCCTGCAGGTTACAGCATCCCAAGTGCACATCCAAGTACTTTTTAAATGTGGTTAGGGTTCCTGCCTCTACCACCCTTTCAGGCAGTGAGTTCCAGACCCCCACAACCCTCTGGGTGAAGACATTTCCCCTCAAATCCCCTCTAAACCTTCCCCCAATTACTTTAAATCTGTGCCCCCTGGTTTTTGACCCCTCTGCTAAGGGAAATAGGTCCTTTCTATCCACTTTATCTATGCCCCTCATAATTTTATACACCTCAATAAGGTCTCCCCTCAGCCTCCTCTGTTCCAAGGAAAACAGACCCAGCCTATCCAGTCTTTCCTCATAGCTAAGATTCTCTACTCCCGGCAACATCCTTGTAAATCTCCTCTGTACCCTCTCTAGTGCAATCACATCTTTCCTGTAATGTGGTGACCAGAACTGCACGCAGTACTCTAGCCGAGGCCTAACTAGAGTTTTATACAGTTGAAGCATAACCCCCCCCAGCTCTTGTATTCTATGTCACGGCTAATAAAGGCAAGCATTCCGTATGCCTTCTTAACCACCTTATCTACCTGGCCTGCTACCTTCAGGGATCTGTGGACATGCACTCCAAGGTCCCTTTGTTCCTCTACACTACTCAGTGTCCTACCATTTAATGTGTATTCCCTTTCCTTGTTAGCCCTCCCCAAATGCATTACCTCACACTTCTCTGGATTGAATTCCATTTGCCACTGTTCTGCCCACCTGACCAATTTATTGATATCTTCCTGCAGTCTACAGCTTCCTTCTTCAGTATCAACCACACAGCCGATTTTAGTATCATCTGCAAACTTCTTAATCATACCCCCTATATTCGAGTCTAAATCATTGATATATACCACAAAAAGCAAGGGACCTAGTACTGAGCCCTGCAGAACCCCACTGGAAACAGCCTTCCAGTCACAAAAACACCCATTGCCCTCTGCTTCCTGTCTCCGAGCCAGTTTTGAATCCAACTTGATACTTTGCCCTGGATCCCATGGGCTTTTAACTTCGTGACCAGTCTGCCATGTGGAACCTTATCAAAAGCCTTGCTAAAGTTCATATACACTACATCAAATGCACTACCCTCATCTACCTTCCTTGTTACCTCCTCAAATAATTCAATCAAGTTTGTCAGACACGACCTTCCCTTAACAAATCCATGCTGACTATCCTTGATTAATCCGTGTCTTTCGAAATGAAGATTTATCCTGTCCTTCAGAATTCTTTCCAATAATTTTCCCACCACCGAGGTTAGGCTGACGGGCCTGTAATTACTCGGTCTATCCTTTTCTCCCTTTTTTAAACAAGGGTACCACATCAGCAGTCATCCAGTCCTCCGGCACCACACCTGAAGCCAGAGAGGATTGAAAAATGATGGTCAGGGCCTCTGCCATTTCCTCTTTTGCTTCGCTTAACAGCCTGGGATACATTTCATCCGGACCTGGGGATTTATCCACTTTTAAAGCTGCTAAACCCCTTAATACTTCCTCTCTCACTATGTTTATTTCATCTAATATTTCACACTCCTCCCCCCCGATAGCAATGTCTGCTTTGCCCCTCTCCTTTGTGAAAACAGACGCAAAGTATTCATTAAGAACCCTATCGACGTCTCCCGCCTCCACACACAGATTACCCTCATGATCTCTAATAGGCCCTACCCTTTCTTTAGTTATCCTCTTACTCTTAATATATTTATAAAACATCTTTGGGTTTTCCTTGATTTTACTTGCCAAGAATTTTTCATGCTCTCTCTTTGCTTTCCTAATATCCTTTTTAATTGCACCCCGAAAAAGAGCTATCCAGCCTAATCCCACTTTCCCACTCTTGGTCCGTAGCCTTGTAGTTTACGGCTCTTCAAGTACATATCCAAGTACTTTTTAAATGCAATGAGAGTTTCTGCCTCTACCACCTTTTTAGGCAGTGAGTTCCAGACTCCCACCACCCTCTGGGTGAATAAAGTTCTCAACTCCCCTCTAATCCTTCAACCAATTACTTTAAATCTATGACCCCTCGTTATTGACCCCTCTGCTGAGGGAAATAGGTCCTTCCTATCCACTCTATCTAGGCCCTTTATAATTTTATACACCTCAATCAAGTCCCCCCTCAGCCTCCTCTGTTCCAAAGAAAACAACCCCAGCCTATCCAGTCTTTCCTCATAGCTAAAATTCTCCAATCCTGGCAACATCCTTGTAAATCTCCTCTGTACTCTCTCTAGTGCGATCACATCTTTCCTGTAATGTGGTGACCAGAACTGTACGCAGTACTCTAGCTGAGGCCTAACTAGTGTTTTATACAGTTCAAGCATAACCTCCCTGCTCTTATATTCTATGCCTCAGCTAATAAAGGAAAGTAGCCCATATGCCTTCTTAACCCCGACTGGATAGACATTCTCCTTTGGACTGAACCATTCATGCCTCGATTTAATCCTACTATCATGGGTGCTCATCTGCACTTTCCCCTCGTTCCTCTTAAATCTCAAGTATACCTTCCGACAGGCTCTTCCTCCTCACTGTGTTGAAATCGATGCACGCTCTCTCCAATTCATTCTTTCCCAGGCGATCAAAACAGTGAGGCTTTGTACTTTCCTTTCTCCTGTAATCTTCAGACAAAGTCAAGTTTGGAATCAGAAACTCACGACTTGCCAAATGACCCCATCTTCTCCTTCATGCTTAGTACTGTCCTGTAGTGTGGGCCTAGGCCATTCCCCTTGGCTAATTAAAAATAAGAAGCCAATCAAGTGCTGTTGTGAGCAGATCAGCATTGGCTGAACAGCCTGATGCAGCATTTTCATGTTAAGGTCAATTTCTTATGGTCAATTAAGACCTGTACTTAGTTTAAAACCGGAAAAAACCTATCATGGCAGAGTTAAAATAGAATTAGACGCAACAATTGTGCATCTATCTTCTTGATAATATGTCTGTCATGAAGCTCACCTACATCATGGCTGCTATCTTCACTGTGACCAGTGAATCGTCTGAATTCTTCTCTCCCTCGTTCGTTAAATGTTAGTGCTTAGTGGAGTACTAGCACATCAATGCTCAACATGACGAAGTCTGCTAACTTAAAATAGCTTAGCTCCTCTGCTAAACTAGAAGACAATGGAATTTCAGATAAAATGCATTAAGCATTCATATACTCATAATAGCCTGTGTTTTTTCCCTTTCTAGTTGGTTATTTTCCACTTTCATTGTGTAATAATTATATCACTTAAAACCTTTCAACCCCATTTCAATTTTCTCCCTAATCTCATGCCACCAAAAAGGTTTTACTCAATCAAAGCAAAAACAATTCTGAGAGGTACAGCCATCACTGATCCCAGCATAAAACGCTAAAAAAAATTACACCCCGACTCCACCAACTCCCTTCCAGGCACCGTAACGTGCTCACGCGGTATTAAATCTGTCCACTACAAGCCTCAGAAGCCACTGTAGCTTTCCCTAGAGCGCAGCTTCCTGAAGCCGGCGTGTGATCACCTCTTGCACCCTTCCCACCAAGTCACGCAAAGGACCCCATCTGCTGGACTTTCATCTCTCTCCCTAACCTTCAGCAGCATCTCCCAACCCAATGACCAAGGACCCAATCCCTCACTCTCTCCCAAGTCTCAGCCTCACCATCTTTTCCTGCTTTTTTCAGGGTTTGCTCTCCCTACCTGGCAGCATCCCGAAACACAACTGTGTGAGCGCAACAGGAAGTGGGGGAGGCAGTCTTGTTTTAGATACGAAACAGGAGAGATAAAAGTAAAGAATATAAAAGGAAAAACACAGGGAAAATGAAAAAAATTCAAGAAAATTGTTGCTCAATTGGAAATTTTTGTTAGGCAAGGGCATTAAAGGTTATGGAACCAAGGCAGACAGATGGAGTTGAGATACAGATCAGCCACGATCTAACTGAATGGCAGAACAAGCTCGAGCGGCTGAATGGCCTCCTCCCGTTCCTATGTTAGTCACCTTCATGTCCAAGATATACCAGTTTAATGCAGCGCCATGCGCACTCATCTGCAACGGTTAATTAGGTCCACATACAAAGGGCTATGGCAGTGACATTCCCGCATTGAAACCAATCTCCACCCCAGGATACTCAGCAGCAGGTTGGTGTAGGCTGGAGCGGTCCCACCCACCCCCCCCCAACCACCTCCTTTGCAACCACTTCCCATTCTTAGCACAAATTCACATTGCACGTTGGTCCTGAATCTCTCAAGTGACCTGGACAAAACCCTTCTATTGCACGCCTCGGACTCCTGAACCACAAAGGAGAACTGATTGGACACATATAATTAACTCTTTGCCAGTGTCTTTCCCCACTTCCTCTAATCTCCTGCTCCTTCCCCACACCCTTTGATAGCGATCCTTTTCAAGTAACTATCTAATTCCCTTTTACAATAATTGATGGGACTCAACATCGAGGTATAGAGAATTCCACATTCTAACCACCAGTGTGTGAAGACTTTTTCTAACCCCCCTTTTAATGATTATCTTAAATTTGTGTCCTCTCGTTACCATCTCACTGACTAGTAGAAACAATCTCTCATTATGTACCTTATGAAACCTTCGTAATCTTGAACCTCGATCAGCTCACTCCAAAGCTTTCTCATCTCGTGAAAAAGGTTCTCACTCAAGTCTCCCTTCATAACTGTAACCTGTAACTCCTTCGCATAATGAGGTGCCCAAAACTGTTCACAATACTGCAGCTGCAGCCTATGGTCTTGTACAGGTTCAATGCCGCCTGCTTATTTTCATATTCTCTGCCTCTAGATACAAACCAAGGATTCCATTTGCCTTTTTATTGCTTTATCGACTTGCGTTGCCACCTTTAATGCCGTGTACCTCTGCTTCTCTATCCCATTTACAATTTCAGCATTTGAAGTGTACTTCCTTTCCCTATTCTTATTTCCAAAATATATTACTTCACATTTCCCTACATTAAACCGGGCTGGGACCAGTGTCCTGGCAAATCAAATATCTAGGGCTGTAGATAGGGCTTTAAACTAAAAAAAAGTCGGGGGGGGGGGGGGGGGGAGAAGAGAGAGAGAGGGGTCAGGTGAGGGGAAATTTAATAATCTAAAGAGAAAAGTCAAGGCAATAGAGCAGTGTAGTGAATTGGGTAAAGAGAAGCAGTGTGTGACAGGAAGGGACAGAGACTTTAAAGGTAATAATGCATCAGCGAATAAGGTGAAAGCAGGGAAGTGTGGTAAAAGGTTAAAACTGATGGCTCCTTTCCTGAATGCACGAAGCATCCATAACAAGATAGACGGATTAGTGGCACAAATAGAGATAAATGAGTATGATCTAATAGCCATTACAGAGATGTGGTTGCAAGGTGACCAAGGTTGGGAACTAAATAGGTACTTGACATTTCAAAAAGACAGGCAGACTGGAAGAGGGGGGGGGGGGGGGGGGGGGGGGTGGGGTGGGGGAGGTAGCCCTGATAATAAAGGACAGCATAAGAACAATAGTGAGAACAGATCTTGGCTCGGAAGATCAGGAAGTAGAATCATTATGGGTAGAGATAAGGAATAACAAGGGGCAGAAAACAATTATTGGGAGCAGTTTCATAGGCCCCCTAACAGATGCTATACCGTTGGGCAGAGTATTAATCAACAAATAATAGGAGCTTGTAACAAAGGTAACGCAATAATTATGGGGGACTTTAATTTTCATATAGACTGGGCAAATCAAATTGGCAAGAGTAGTCTGGAGCACAAGTTCATGGAATGCATTTGAGATAGTTTCCCAGAACAATAAGTCATGCAACCAACCAGGGAAAAGGCTATTTTAGACCTTGTTTTGTGTAATGAGACAGGGTTAATTAGTAATCTCATAGTAAAGGATCCTCTAGGGAAGAGTGATCATAATATGATAAGATTGCCACTCTCAAAAGCAACGTGAAATTCTAAGTCCAAAACTAGAGTCTTAAACGTAAATAAAACCAAGTACAGTAAACTCTTGTTTAAACGGCACTTAATCATCCGGAATTCTTTCATAACCGGCAAAATAGATAACCGGTAATCTTGCCGAATCCATCTAGCACTCGTTTTGCCGAGTCCGAGTCTCCCGCGGTGGCCGAGTTAGTCAGTGGTTTTTATTTTTGTTTGTGTTAAAAATTGCCTACCTCTCCGTTATCCAGAATTTTTCATCAACCGGCACCATCCTGGTCCCGTAGGTGCCGGATAAGAAAGAGTTTACTGAAACATAGAAACATAGAAGATAGGAGCAGGAGTAGGCCATTCGGCCCCTCGAGCCTGCTCCGCCATTCAATGCGATCATGGCTGATCATCCAAATTCAGTACCCTGTCCCTGCTTTCTCCCCATATCCCTTGATCCCCTTAGCCTTAAGAAATATATCTAACTCCTTCTTGAATATATTTAATGAATTGGACTCAACTGCCTTCTGTGGTAGAGAATTCCGCAGGTTCACCACTCTCTGGGTGAAGAAATTCCTCCTCATCTCAGTCCTAAATGGCTTACCCCTTATCCTTAGACTGTGACCCCTGGTTCTGGACTCCCCCACCATCGGGAACATCCTTTCTGCATCCAGTCTGTCTAGTCCAGTTAGAATTATATAAGTTTCAATGAGATCCCCTCTCAGTCTTCTAAACTCTAGCGAATACAAGCCCAATCGACCCAATCTCTCTTCATACGTCATTCCTGCCATCCCAGGTATCAGTCTGGTGAATCTTCGATGCACTCCCTCCATGGCAAGAACATCCTTCCTCAGATAAGGCGACCAAAACTGCACACAATACTCAAGGTGTGGTCTCACCAAGGCCCTGTACAACTGCAGCAAGACATCCTTGCTCCTGTACTCGAATCCTCTCGCTATGAAGGCCAACATACCATTTGCCTTCTTAACCACCTGCTGCACCTGCATGCTTACCTTCAGCGACTGGTGCACAAGGACACCCAGGTCTCGTTGCACTTCCCCTTTTCCCAATCTATTGCCGTTCAGATAATAATCTGTCTTCCTGTTTTTGCCACCAAACTGGATAACCTCGCATTTATCCACATTATACTGCATCTGCCATGCATCTGCCCAATCACCCAACCTGTCCAAATCATACTGGAGTTTCTCTGCATCCTCCTCACAGCACACACGCCCACCCAGCTTTGTGTCGTCTGCAAATTTGGAGATATTACATCTAGTTCCCTCGTCTAGATCATTAATATATATTGTGAATAACTGGGGTCCTAGCACCGATCCCTGCGGTACCCCACTAGTCACTGCCTGCCACTCGGAAAAAGACCCGTTTATTCCAACTCTTTGCTTCCTGTCTGCCAACCAGTTCTCTATCCAAGTCAGTACCTTACCCCCAATCCCATGTGCTTTAACTTTGCACGCTAATCTCTTATGCGGGACCTTATCGAAAGCCTTCTGAAAGTCCAAATACACCACATCCACTGGTTCTCCCTTATCTATTCTACCAGTTACATCCTCAAAAAATTCCAGTAGATTAGTCAAGTATGATTTACCTTTTGTAAATCCATGTTGACTTTGTCCGATCCTGTCACTGTTTTTCCAAGTGCTCTGCTATTACATCTTTTATAATGGACTCAAGCATTTTCCCCACTACCGATGTCAGGCTTACCGGTCTATAATTCCCCGTTTTCTCTCTCCCACCTTTTTTAAATAGTGGGGTTACATTAGCTACCCTCCAATCCATGGGAACTGTTCCAGAGTCTATAGAGTTTTGGAAGATGACCAGCAATGCATCTACTATTTCTATGGCCACTTCTTTAAGTACCCTAGGATGTAGATTATCTGGCCCTGGGGATTTATCGGCCTTCAATCCTGTCAATTTCCCGAACATCATTTACCTACAAATACTGATTTCATTCAGTTCCTCCCTCTCATTAGACCCTCTGTTCCCCGACATCTCTGGGAGGTTATTTGTGTCCTCCTTTGTGAAGACAGAACCAAAGTATGTATTTAATTGGTCTGCCATTTCTTTGTTCCCCATTATAAATTCCCCTGATTCTGACTGCAAGGGACCTACGCTTGACTTCACCAATCTTTTTCTCTTCACATATCTATAGAAGCTTTTACAGTCAGTTTTTATGTTCCATGCAAGCTTACTCTCATACTCTATTTTCCCCCTCTTAATTAATCCCTTTGTCCTCCTTTGCTGAATCCTAAACTGCTCCCAATCCTCAGGTTTGCTGCTTTTTCTGGCCAATTTATATGTCCTCTCCTTGGATCTTATGCTATCCCTAATTTCCCTTGTTAGCCACGGTTGAGTCACCTTTTTTGTTTTATTTTTATGCCAAACAGGGACGAACAAATTCTGTAGTTCATCCATGCGATCTTTAAATGTTTGCCACTGCCTATCCACCGTCAACCCTTTAAGTAACGCTCCCCAATCCACCCTAGCCAACTCGCGCCTCATACCATCGTAGTTTCCTTTATTTAAATTCAGGACCTTAGTCTCTGAGTCAACTACTACTTCACTCTCCATCTTAATAAAGAATTCTATCATATTATGATCGCTCCTCCCCAAGGGGCCTCGCACAACAAGATTGCTAATTAATCCTTTCTCATTACATAATACCCAGTCTAAGATGGCCTGATCTCTAGTTGGTTCCTCGACATATTGGTCCAGGAAACCATCCCGTATACACTCTAGGAATTCCTCCTCCACAGTATTGTTATTAATTTGGTTAGCCCAATCTATATGTAGATTAAAGTCACCCATGATAACTGCTGTGCCCTTATTGCACGCGTCTCTAATTTCCCATTTAATGCCATCCCCAACCTCAGCATTACTGTTTGGGGGTCTGTATACACTAACGTTTTCTGTCCCTTGGTATTTCTCAGCTCTACCCATACCGATTCCACATCATCAGAGCCAATATCCTTCCTTACTATTTTGTTAATCTCCTCTTTAACCAGCAATGCTATCCCACCTCCTTCTCCTTTTTGCCTGTCCTTCCTGAATATTGAATACCCCTGGATGTTGAATTCCCAGCCTTGGTCACCCTGGAGCCATGTCTCCGTAATCCCAATTATATCATATCCGTTTACATCTATTTGCGCAGCTAATTCATCCACTTTATTACGCATTAAGACACAGAGCCTTCAGGCTTGTTTTTTTTTTAACACTCTTAGACCATTTAGAATTATTGTTTACTGTGGCCATGTTTGATTTACACCTTGATTTCTCTGCCTTCCACTTTTGCTTTTCTCCTTCCTGTCTTATGTTTCTATCCTTGCTTCCCTTTCCTCTGTCTCCCTGCACAGGTTCCCAACCCCCTGCCATTTTAGTTTAAACCCTCCCCAACAGCACTAGCAAACACTCCCCCTTTGGATCGGTCCCAGTCCTGCCCAGGTGCAAACCGTCCAGTTTGTACTGGTCCCACCTCCCGCAGAACCGGTTCCAATGTCCCAGGAATTTGAATCCCTCCCCCTTGCACCATTCTTCTTGACACGTATTCATCTGAAATATCCTTCTATTTCTACTCTGACTAGTACGTGGCACTGGTAGCAATCCTGAGATTACTACCTTTGAGGTCCTATTTTTTAATTTACCTACTAACTCCCTATATTCAGCTTTTAGGACCTCATCCCGTTTTTTACCTATATCGTTAGTACCTATATGCACCACGACAACTGGCTGTTCACCCTCCCCCTCCAGAATGCCCTGTAGCCGCTCCGAGACATCCTTGACCCTTGCACCAGGGAGGCAACATACCATCCTGGAGTCTCGTTTGCGGCCGCAGAAACGCCTATCTATTCCCCTTACAATAGAATCCCCTATCACTATAGCTCTCCTGCTCTTTTTCCTCCCCTCCTGTGCAGCAGAACCACCCATAGTGCCAGGAAGTTGGCTGCTGCTGCCTTCCCCCGATAAGCCATCCCCCTCAACAATATCCAAAGTGGTATATCTGTTTGAGAGGGGGATGGCCACAGGGGACCCCTGTACTACCTGCCTGTGCCTACTACTCTGCCTGGCGGTCACCCATTCCCTTCCTGCCTGTGCAGTCTTTACCTGCGGTGTGACGAACTCATTAAACGTGATATCCACGACGTCCTCAGCATTGCGAATGCTCCAGTATGCATCCATTCGCAGCTCCAGCGCCGCAATGTGGTCTGCCAGTAGCTGCAGCTGGATACACTTCCTGCACACATGGTCGTCAGGGACACAGGAAGTGTCCCTGATTTCCCACATCGCGCAGGAGCATACCTCGGGGCTGAGCTGTGCTGCCATGACTTACCCTTTAATTAATTTAAATTAAATTAAATCAAATCAATACCAATTACACTACAATTAAATGTTATACTCAACTAGCACTCCCCGCTACACAACAGAGACCTTAGAAACTATAACCACAAAATTAAGACCTTCTAAACTTTATAAACTATTAACCTTAACTGTCAAACTATAGAGTAGTATAAATACTCACCTGTTAGTCAGTGGTTTTTATTTTTGTTTGTGTTAAAAATTGCCTACCTCTCGGTTATCCAGAATTTTTCATCGACCGGCACCATCCTGGTCCCGTAGGTGTCGGATAAGAAAGAGTTTACTGAACATAGGTATGAGGGGCAAGTTGGCCAAGGTAGATTGGGAAATTAGATTAAAAGGTATGACGGTAGAGAAGCAGTGGCAAATATTTGAAGAAATATTCCAAAATTCTCAATGAGTATGCATTCCATTGAGAACTAAAAAATCCACGGGAAAAGTAATCCATCTGTGGCGAACTAAAGTTAAAGATAGTATTAGACTAAAAGAAGAGGCTCATAATGTTGCGAAGAATAGTAGTAAGCCTGAGGATTGGGAGAGCTTTAGAAACCAACAAAGGATGACCGAAAAATGGATAAAAAGGAAGAAAATAGAATGCAAGAGTAAATGAGCAAGAAATATAAAAACAGATTGTAAGAGCTTCTACATGTATGTAAAAAGGAAGAGAGTAGCAAATCTAAGCATGGGTCCCTTAGAGGCTGAGACAGGAGAAATTATATTGGGGAACAAGGAAATGGCAGAGACTTTAAACAACTATCTGTCTTCACAGTAGAAGACACAAAAAGCACACCAAAATAGTGGGGAACCAAGGGGCTAATGAGAGTGAGGAACTTAAAGTAATTAATATCAGCAGGGAAAAAGTACAAGAAATTAATGGGACTAAAAGCTGACAAATCCCCTGGACCTGATGACCTACATCCTAGACCTAAAAGAGGTGGCTGCAGAGATAGTGGATGTATTGGTTGTGATCTTCCAAAAATCCCTAGATTCTGGAACAGTCCCAGCGGATTGGAAGTTGGCAAATGTAACCCCGCTATTCAGGAAAGGAGGGAGAGAGAAAACCGGGAACTACAGGTCAGTTAGTCTGACATCAGTCATCGGTAAAATGCTGGAATCCATTATTAAAGAAGTGGCAACAGGATACTTAGAAAATCATAACATGATTAAGCAGACAACATGGTTTTATGAAAGGGAAATCATGTTTGACAAATTTATTAGAGTTTTTGAGGATGTAACTAGCAGGGTAGATAAAAGGCAACCAGTGGATGTAGTATATTTGAATTTCCAAAAGGCATTCGATAAGGTGTCACATAAAAGGTGGTTATGGAAGATAAAGGCTCATGGAATTGGGGGCAATGCATTAGCATGGATAGAGAATTGGTTAACAGACAGAAAACAGAAAGTAGGGATAAACGGGTCATTTTCAGGTTGGCAAGCTGCAACAAGTAGGGTGCCGCAAGGATCAGTGCTTGGGCCTCAGCTATTTACAATCTATATTAACGACTTAGATGAAGGGACTCAGTGTAATGTATCGAAGTTTGCTGATGATACAAAGCTAGGTGGGAAAGTAAGCTGTGAGGAGGGCACAAAGGGATAGACAGGTTAAGTGAGTGGGCAATAAGGTGGCAGATGGAGTATAATATGGGGAAATGTGAGGTTATTCACTTTGGTAGGAAGAATAAGAAAACAGAATATTTTTTAAATGGTGAGAAACTATTAAATGTTGGTGTTCAGAGAGATTTAGGTGTCCTCGTACAGGTACAGCAAGCAATTAGGAAGGCAAATGGCATGTTGGCCTTTATTGCAAAGGGGTTGGAGTACAAGAATAAAGAAGTCTTGTTACAATTGTACAAGGCTTTGGTGAGACCACACCTGGAGTACTGTGCACAATTTTGGTCTCCTTATCTGAGGAAGGATATACTTGCCTTAGAGGCGGAGCAACAAAGGTTCACTAGATTGATTCCTGGGGTGAGAGGGTTGTCCGAAGAGGAGAGATTGAGCCTATACTCTCTCGAGTTTAGAAGAATGAGAGGTAATCTCATTGAAACATAAGATTCTGAGGGAGATTGACAGGAGAGATACAAAGAAATTGTTTCCCCTGGTTGGAGAGACTAGAACTAGGGGGCATAGTCTCAGGATAAGGGGTTGGCCTTTTAAGACTGAGATGAGGAGGGATTTCTTCACTCAGAGGGTTGTGAATCTTTGGAATTCTCTGCCCCAAAGGGCTGTGGATGCTCAGTCGTTGAGTATATTCAAGGCTGAGATCGATAGACTTTTGGACTCGAGGGGGAATCATGGGATACGGAGATCGGGCGGGAAAAAGTGGAGTTGAGGTCGAAGTTCCGCCATGATCTTACTGAATGGCGGAGCTCGAGGGGCCGTATGGCCGACTCCTGCTCCTAATTCTTATGTTCTTTAGTAAATTGTATCAGCCCAACCTGCTAGCCTATCAATGCTCTACTGCAGACTTTCCCAATATGGAGTGACTGCTGCCAACAAACCAGAGGCTGCGCAGAAGCGTACTGCGCACTCCAACAACCGGAAGCAAGATGTTTCTGCTTTTTTTTTAAATGATCACGCTAACGAGCTCGCTCCCTTCCCGGCTTAAAAAAACATTTTAACGACGAACACGCTCCCGTGACGAACCGGCAGCGCGCATGCGCAGACCACTTCTGGTTCGTTGGCAGCAGTCGCACCGTCACAATATTTATCACAATCCGTCACCCCCCCCCCCCAATTTGGTGTCATCAAATTCCAACCTCATAGTTCCCCAACCCCGCACAGCCCGCTTCTACCTCCTTCCCAAGATCCACAAACAGGACTGCCCCGGTAGACCCATCGTTTCAGCCTGTTCTTGCCCCACGGAACTTATCTCTTCCTATCTCGACTCTATTTTTTCTCCCCTTGTCCAGTCTCTTCCCACCTACATCCGCGACTCTTCTGACACCCTCCGCCACTTTAACAGTTTCCAGTTTCCTGGCCCCAACCACCTCCTTTTCACCAGGGACGTTCAATCCCTCGACACCTCCATCCCCCACCAGGATGGCCTGAGGGCGCTCCACTTCTTCCTTGAACAGAGGCCCAACCAGTCCCCATCCACCACCACCCTCCTCCGCCTGGCTGAACTTGTTCTGATGCGGAGATGCCGGTGTTGGACTGGGGTGGACAAAATTGAGAGGTCGCACAACACCAGGTTATAGTCCAACAGTTTTATTTGAAATCACAAGCTCCGAAAGCTTGTGATTTCAAATAAAACTGTTGGACTATAACCTGGTGTTGTGCGACCTCTCAATTTTGAACTTGTTCTCACATTGAACAACTTCTCCTTTGACTCCACTCATTTCCTCCAAATCCAAGGTGTTGCTATGGGTACCCGCATGGGTCCCAGCTATGCCTGCCTTTTTGTGGGATATGTGGAACACTCTTTGTTCCAGTCCTACTCGGGTCCCCTCCCTCACCTCTTTTTCCGGTACATTGACGACTGTATCGGTGCCGTTTCCTGCTCTTGCCCTGAACTAGACAATTTCATTCACTTTGCCTTAATTTCCACCCTTCCCTCACCTTCACATGGTCCATCTCCGACTCTTCCCTTCCCTTCCTCGACTTCTCCGTCTCCATCTCTGGGGATAGGTTATTGACCAACATTCACTACAAGCCCACTGACTCCCACAGCTACCTGGACTACACTTCCTCCCACCCCGCCTCCTGTAAGGACTCTATTCCCTTCTCCCAGTATCTCCGTCTCCGCTCCGACGAAGCCACCTTCCATACCAGTGCTTCCGACATGTCTTCCTTTTTCCTCAACCGAGGATTCCCCTCTACCGTGGTTGACACGGCCCTTGACCGTGTCCGTTCTATCTCCCGCACTTCTACCCTCACCCCGGCCCCTCCCTCCCGGAACCATGATAGAGTTCCCCTTGTCCTCACCTTTCACCCCACCAGCCTCCACATTCAAAAGATCATCCTCCGCCATTTCCGCCACCTCCAACGTGATCCCACCACCAAACGTATCTTCCCCTCACCTCCCCTTTCAGCATTCCGTAGGGACCGCTCCCTCCGCGACACCCTGGTCCACTCCTCTATCACCCCCAGCACCCCTTCCCCCTCGCCCGGCACCTTCCCGTGCAAGCGCAGGAGATGCAACACCTGCCCTTATACCTCCCCCCTTCCCACTCTCCAGGGCCCCAAACACCCCTTCCAGGTGAAACAGCGATTTACTTGTACTTCTTGCAATCTAGTATACTGTATTCGCTGCTCACGATGTGGTCTCCTCTACATTGGGGAGACCAAACGCAGATTGGGTGACCGCTTTGCGGAACACCTCCGTTCAGTCCGTAAGGGTGACCCCGAGCTTCCGGTCGCCTGTCATTTTAACACACCGCTCCACTCCCACTCAGACCTCACCGTCCTCGGCCTCTTGCATTGTTCCACGGAAGCTCAGTGTAAGCTCGAGGAACAGCACCTCATCTTCCGATTAGGCACTTTACAGCCTTCCGGACTCAATGTCGAGTTCAACAATTTCAGATCATAACCTCGGCCCCTACCATTTTTATCCCCCCTTTTGGTTTGTGCCTTTTCCCTTTTTTTTCCTCTCTCTCCCACATGGCAGCTGTCTTTCATCCTGCCAGCGCATTTCACACTTCTGAGCCATCTTTTGTTTCTTAACCTGTCCTATTACCATCTCGTCTCGCCTTGTGTATCTCTTAATGTCTCTACGTCTCACAGACCTTCCCTTTTGTTCTTTTATTCCCTCCCCCAGCCTCCAAACTTGCTTTTTCATCTGTTTCATTTCTTGCTTTTTTCTCAGTTCTGACGAAAGGTCTTCGAACTGAAACGTTAACTCTGTTTCTCTCTCCACGGATGTTGCCTGGCCTGCTGAGTTTTTCCAGCGCTTTCTGTTGTTATTCCAATATTGGTCCCTCGGTTCCTAAATCCAGTATATAGCAAGGCAGCGACTGCTGCCGGCGAAGTTGAAGTAGTTGCGTATGTGCAGTTTGAAAATGGCAGTGGTTTTTACCGAGAACACTCCACGCTATAGAATAGGCCCCACAAATACTGCAGGGCCTGGTGCGCGGTGGGTATGCTAAGGCCCGCCAGTCCACTGATGGAGACGGAAGGCGGAGGAGGCGGCGAGGTGTAGGGGAGCAATGGAACCGGTGGGGAGGCTTTGTAAACACCCGGTGTAGGCCTCAAGCCCCGAACAAGAACCTGCACCGAGCGGGTCGGCAGCATTGCTACTGCCGAACACAGCCATGTCAGGAAAAGAAAATCTGTGCCTGCAAAACTCAGCAAACGTCCCATTTTTATTAATTTTCTTTTCCTTTCCCTTCACATGGAGCTCGTACTCCAAACAAATAAATCTCTGCAACCCTCCCCCCACAAAATTATTACACATTAATACTTAAACCAACCCGCAATATTATTATACATTATTAAACCAACCCAGAGCTCCACAGATTTATGCAATATTACAGTATTATACAGTAATACTTAAACACATTAATGTGCACAACGCTTCTGCGCAGCTTCCGGTCATTGGCAGCAGTCACTCGGATACAGTAAATAAGAGAAGCCCCAACACAGGCTGCTGCAGAACACCACACACTGCATTTCTACAGTCTGACAAACTTCCCCTTAGCTCTATTCTGGGCTGCCTGCCTTCACAACCACCTCTATATCCATGTGGCCACATTCCCCTACATTCCATGTGCCATTATCTTTGTTAGAGGTCTCCTACGTGGTACTTTATTAAATGCCTCTTAAAATCCATATAAACCGTAATACTACCTTCCTTTATTTATCTTGTGTTATTTCTTCAAGGAATTCAATAAGGTTGGTCAAGCATCTGGTGCCTTTTAGAAATTCATTCTGACTGGGCCATTTGATTCTCCAAGTGCTTGCAATTTAGATACAGACTCCAGGAGTTTACCTACAAATGAATTAAGACTAACTGGCCTGCAATTTCCTAGATTGCCCTTGCCTCCTTTTTAAGGAGAGAGAATTCTCATTTCCTATCCCCTGGACCTCTGGCACAATTTTCGTCTCCACAGAACGTTTGAAAATTATCGTCAGAGCTTCTGTTTCTTCCCTCAGGATCCTTGGGTATAAACCATCAAGTCCCAGTGATTTCTTTACCTTCAGCCTGAGCACCTATTTTAGTTCCAGCTTTCGGAACAATCATTCCCACCACCTCTGGTGCTTCTACAGTCCCAATAACCACCTCTTATGGGAAAATGTGCCAAACTACATATTTGCTATCCTTACCTCACCCTCCACTACAAACTTGCCACCTTCATCCCGTAGTGACCCGAGCACTACCTCTTACTACTAATGTGTCTATGGAAAGTATACTACTTTTTCTTTGCTAATTTTCTCTCTACGCCCGCTTAAGCTTTCTAAATTCCCTTTTTGTAACTTTCCTATATATTCTTTATATTTACCCTGACTTTCACTTTATGCTCCAAAGACAAGTCAAGCAACAGCCTGACTCTCAGAATCATATCCATCAACCAACATCCCAGACGTCTCCATCACCATCCCTGGGTATGCCCTGTCACATCAGCAGGACAGACCCACCAGAGTTTGGGGTACAGTGGTATACAGTTGGGTGGGGAGTAGCCCCGGGAGTCCTCAACATTTATTCTGTACCTCATGGCTTCAGGTGAAACATGGGCAAGGAAACCTCCTGCTGATTACCACCTTCCGCCCTCCCATAGTTGATGAATCAGTACTCCACCATGTTGAACACCACCTGGAAGAAGCACTGAGAGTAGCAAGGGCACAGAATGCACTCTGAGTGGGGGACTTCAATGTCCATCACCAAGAGTGGCTCGGTAGTACCACCACTGACCAAGTCCTGAAGGACATAGCTGCCAGACTGGGCTTGTGACAAGTGGTGAGAGAACCAACACGAGGGGAAAAACCTACTTGACCTCGTCCTCACCAACCTACCTGTCGCAGATGCATCTGTCCATGACAGCATTGGTAGGAGTGACCACCGCACAGTCCACGTGGAGACCAAGTCCCATCTTCACACTGAGGACACCCTCCATCGTGTCATGTGGCACTACCACCGTGCTAAATGGGATAGATTAAGAACAGATCTAACAGCTCAAAACTGGGCATCCATGAGGTGCTGTGGGCCATCAGCAGCAGAATTGTTTCCACCACAATCTGTAACTTCATGGCCCGGTTTAGAATCATAGAATCTTACACCACAGAAGGTGGTCATTCGGCCCACCGTGCCTGTGCCAGCTTTTTAAAAGAGCCGTCCAATTTAGACCCACACTCAGCTTTTTCCACATAACCCTGCAAATTAGTCCATGTCCAATTGCCCTTTGAAAGTTCCTTTCAAGTAGTGCGTTCCAGATTTTAACAACTTTGTGTAAATAAATTTCTCATTTCCCCTCTAGTCCTTTTGCCAATGATATCGATGCCCTCTGGTTACCGACCCACTCGCCACAGGAAACAGTTTCTCTCTACTTGCTCTATTAAAACCCCTCACAATTCTGAACACCTCGGTTATGTCTCCTCTTAACCTTCTCTGCTCCAAGGAGAACAGTCCCAGCTTCTCCAATCTCTCCACATAACTGAAGTCTTCATCCCTGCCAACATCTTGGTAAACCTCCTCAGTACCCTCTCTAGGGCCTTGAAGTCCTTCCTAAAATGTGGTGCCCAGAATTGGACACAATACTCCAGCTGAAGTATCCCAGACGCTTCTGAACCGCCTTATCAACTCGGCCTACCACCTTCAAAGATTTGTGAATATTCACCCCCCGCGTCCCTCTGTTCTTGCACCCCCCTCAAAATAGTACCATTTAGATTACTTCACACTTCTCCACATTGAATTGCATCTGCCGTGTGTCTGCCCATTTCACCAGCCTGTCTCTGTCCTCCTGAAGCCTATTACTATCCTGCTCACTATTTACTATGTTGCCAAGTTTTGTATCATCCGCAAACTTTGAAATTATACTCCCTACACCCAAGTCCAGGTCATTTATCTATAAGAAAAGCAATGGTCCCAATACCAACCCCTGGGGAACCCACTGCAGACTTCACTCCAGTCAGAGAAACATCCCTTCACCACCACTCTCTGTCTCCTATCCATTAGCCAATTACATACCCAAGTTACCACCGTCCCTTTAATACCATGTACTTCTATTTTCCGAACAAGTCTATTAAGTGGTACATTATCAAATCCCTTTTGAAAGTCCATATATATCATCTATTGCACAACCCTCATCAACTCTCTCCGTTACTTCATCAAAGAATTCAAGTCAGGCTAGTCAGACATGATTGGCCTTTAACAAATCCATGCTGGCTGCCCCTTATTAACCCATGCTTCTCCAAGTGAGAACTAATTTTGTCCTCGACAATGGTCTCTAGTAGTTTCCCCACCACTGATGTTAGACTGACTGGCCTGCAGTTACCAGGTTTATCGCTCTCCCCTTTTTGAACAGGGGTGTAACATTTGCAGTCCTCTGGCACCACTCCCATATCCAAGGAGAATTGAAAGATTCTGGTCAGAGCTTCTGCTTTCCTCAGAACCTAGCATCCATCCCATCTGGACCAGGTGATTTAGAATCATAGAATGATACAGCACAGGAGGCCATTCGGCCCATTGTGCCTGTGCCGGCTCTTTGGTAGAGCTTTTCAACTAGTCCCACTCCCCCGCTCTTTCCCAATAGCCAAGATGTTATTACACAAAATTAGGGCTCATGGGATTGGGGGTAATATATTAGTGTGGATTGAGGATTGGTTAACGGACAGAAAACAGAGAGTAGGAATAAATGGGTCATTTTCGGGTTGGCAGGCTGTAACTAGTGGGGTACTGCAGGGATCAGTGTTGGGGCCTCAGCTATTCACAATCTAGATCAATAAATATTGGCCTTGCCAGCAATGCCTATATCCCAAGAATGAATTTTTTAAAATGAGCTCACTATAATTTGCCTTTTTCCAGTCAAGTACTGTTGTTGCCCATAACTTTTCTTTTTCCTTTTCTATTCTTACACTGACCCTAATTATATTGTGGTCACTGCTTTTCAAATGTCCCACTATTTTTAGGTTGCCTACTTGCTCTACTTCATTACCAGGTCACCCTTCCTTGTTGAAGCCACAACGTGAGAAAGAGTCCTGAACGCACTGTAACACTTTCTCACTACAAACATTGACCTTATACCAGTATATCCTTATAAAATCTACAAATTTCAATTTTCTTTCCACTGACCAGCGGTCTATAACATGCACCCAGAAATGTGACTAATCCCTAGTTCTTTCTCAGCTCAATCCAAAGGTTGTGTTCATTACAGAAGACAATGTTAAGTTACCAATAATACATTGTAGGGCTGATGCTCAAGTTGGAAGTGTCCAATTGGTGCGGATAGTCCTGGCTAGAATAAGGGGTCTCGAAACAGCGGGCCCTGACTGCATTCGACCAAGGGAATGCAAAGAAATGGGGGCTGTGCTCTGCATGCCCTTTTGCTCATATCTCACAGCTCAGTGGGATTGTTCCCATGGAATGGAGAGAGATGTGGTGCCAATATTACAAAGACCCGGGAAATGACAGGCCCATTAGCTTGACTTTGGTTATAGGCACATTGCTGGGGTTGGAAGAGACTCTCAACATAGCTTCTGGAAAGAAGGGTTAGCTCATCAACCTGGTTGAATTTTGATAAGCAGGTTCCTAGGTTGGTGGATGTTGACATTATAGAATGCGACTTTCTCTAAAAAGCCTTTGAAAAGTGCCAAACAATAGGCTAATTAAGAAAGTTGCATCCTGTGAGGTTAGCAAGCAGACTTTGGGTTGGATAAAGAATGAGTTGTATTCTGGTAGACTCATCATTTATAGCTGGGATTCTGCACAGGGACCTGTTACGAGTCAGGTTCTGCAGGGAATTGGCGGGAAGACCTTTTCCCTTCAGAGCCGTTATCCATGATCTGGATGAAAGCACAAGGGGAACTGTCTGCAAGTTCACAGATGATACAAACATTTTGCAGGTGTTAGGTCCTTAGACGAGAAAATAGATTACGGGCAGATTTCGATGCAATGTGGAGGCAAGCCTGCATCTGGTGGATGTCGTTCAATACAGAGAAGTGTAGCATTATGCACCATGGAGGTTCATGTGCTTAAGGCTGTTGAGCGGGAGAAAGACCTAGGTGTTACAGTACGTTCATCTCTGAAGGCCCGTGGCCAGTGCTGCAGGACTACTGCAAAAGCAAATAGTTAGGTTGCATTGCCGGGACAATCAAATACACAAACGATACTACACTATGTTTGTGTAACACCTTGGTTAGGGCTTCATTTAGAATACGGTGCCCAGTTTTGGTTCCCTCACTTGGTGGGTGATATAATTAGAAAAGGGTCAGAGGAGAGTCACTGAATTGATACCTAGTTTAAAGGCCCTTAGTTACCATGATAAGCTGATGAGAGCTGGGGTTTTCGCTCTAGAAAAGCGTAAACTTGGAGATTTGATTGACGTCTTTAAAATAATGAAAAGATTGATTTGTTGATAGGCTAGGGAGGACCAGGGGACATGATTATAACTTACGCAAGCACAAATCTAAGTTAGGTGCTACGAGGTACTTCTTTTCAGAGTCATCGACCTATGGAACAAGCTGCCAGCTCGGTTAACGAGTGCGGATTTGCTGCATATAGTGAAGGGACGAGTTTCCGTGTGACCAACATAATGACACTGAAGGTGGGTGGGTGTGGGGCGGTGTAAACCCAGTCACCATGGTCTCCTGCAACTTGTTTGATTGGGTGTGGGGGTTGGAGGGGAATTGCTCAGAGCTCTCTATCCTACATTGGCCTACAGTTTTCTCCCTCTCCCAGGAGATTGCGTGGCTGGGGTCATGGATGGGGGTCATGATTTGCAGAAGTTGCACCGTGACAGTATGGGACAGACTCAAAGGACCAGTTGTCTTTTCGTGCCCTTTATTTTCATATGAATTACACATCTTAAGTATCATATCACATCGAGACTTTACTGCCAGTGAGGAAGGACCAAACTACAGGAAAGGCCAAGAGGAGATTTTTTAAATTACGGAGGGCTTTGATAGGGTGAAGAAGCATAGATTATTTTCTCTGGTTGGGTATTCATTGACGAAGGGTCATCAATATAAAACGGTCACCAAGAAAATGAAGAGGGGGTAGTAAAATTTTATTTACACAGCAGGTTGTTGGAGTATGAAATGCTTTGCCACAGAGAATGGTTGAGGCAAAGACCACTGCACTTTAAGGGGAAAATTGGATAAATACATGAAGTAGGAGGAGGATACAGGGCTATGGGGAGAGAGTGGGGCAGTGGGATCAGTTTGGGATTGATACAGGGCTATGGGGAAGAGAGTGGGGCAGTGGGATTAGTTTGGGGATTGATACAGGGCTATGGGGAGAGAGCGGGGCAGTGGGATCAGTTTTGGATTGATACAGGGCTATGGGGAGAGAGTGGGGCAGTGGGATTAGTTTGTGATTGATACAGGGCTATGGGGAGAGAGTGGGGCAGTGGGATTAGTTTTGGATTGATTCAGGGCTATGGGGAGAGAGCGGGGCAGTGGGATTAGTTTGGGATTGATACAGGGCTATGGGGAGAGAGTGGAGCAGTGGGATTAGTTTGGGATTGATACAGGGCTATGAGGAGAGAGTGGGGCAGTGGACTAGTTTTGGATTGATACAGGGCTATGGGGCGAGTAGGGGCAGTGGGATTAGTTTTGGATTGATACAGGGCTATGGGGAGAGAGCGGGGCAGTGGGATTAGTTTTGGATTGATACAGGGCTATGGGGAGAGAGTGGGGCAGTGGGATTAGTTTGGGATTAATACAGGGCTATGGAGAGAGAGCGGGGCAGTGGGATTAGTTTTGGATTGATACAGGGCTATGGGGAGAGAGCGGGGCAGTGGGATTAGTTTGGGATTGATACAGGGCTATGGGGAGAGAGCGGGGCAGTGGACTAGTTTTGGATTGATACAGGGCTATGGGGAGAGTAGGGGCAGTGGGATTAGTTTTGGATTGATACAGGGCTATGGGGAGAGAGTGGGGCAGTGGGATTAGTTTGGGATTAATACAGGGCTATGGAGAGAGAGCGGGGCAGTGGGATTAGTTTTGGATTGATACAGGGCTATGGGGAGAGAGCGGGGCAGTGGGATTAGTTTGGGATTGATACAGGGCTATGGGGAGAGAGCGGGGCAGTGGGATTAGTTTGGGATTAATACAGGGCTATGGGGAGAGAGCGGGGCAGTGGGATTAGTTTGGGATTAATACAGGGCTATGGGGAGAGAGTGGGGCAGTGGACTAGTTTTGGATTGATACAGGGCTATGGGGAGAGAGCGGGGCAGTGGACTAGTTTTGGATTGATACAGGGCTATGGGGAGAGAGTGGGGCAGTGGGATTAGTTTTGGATTGATACAGGGCTATGGGGAGAGAGTGGGGCAGTGGGACTAGTTTTGGATTGATACAGGGCTATGGGGAGAGAGTGGGGCAGTGGGATTAGTTTTGGATTGATACAGGGCTATGGGGAAGAGAGTGGGGCAGTGGGATTAGTTTTGGATTGATACAGGGCTATGGGGAGAGAGCGGGGCAGTGGACTAGTTTTGGATTGATACAGGGCTATGGGGAGAGAGCGGGCAGTGGGATTAATTTGGATTGATACAGGGCTATGGGGAGAGAGCGGGGCAGTGGGATTAGTTTTGGATTGATACAGGGCTATGGGGAGAGAGTGGGGCAGTGGGATTAGTTTTGGATTGATACAGGGCTATGGGGAGAGAGCGGGGCAGTGGACTAGTTTTGGATTGATACAGGGCTATGGGGAGAGAGTGGGGCAGTGGACTAGTTTTGGATTGATACAGGGCTATGGGGAGAGAGTGGGGCAGTGGACTAGTTTTGGATTGATACAGGGCTATGGGGAGAGAGTGGGGCAGTGGACTAGTTTTGGATTGATACAGGGCTATGGGGAGAGAGTGGGGCAGTGGGATTAGTTTTGGATTGCTCTAGTCTAGACATGGCACAGACATAAAAGACTAAATGGATGACTTCTGTACTATAAAATCAAAAATGCCCCAGCTTTAACGCAATGAATGAAAAATAGCACAATCAGCTTACGTGCTCTCTTGCACAAACCCAACAATTGGGAAAAAAAGCCATCAAATATACAAGCAAATTAAGCAAGTCTGTGGCGCCTCACTAGATGGGAACATGAATCAGGGGTTAGGGGTATAACACAATAGCCCTACTACTCCCGGCCTTAGAATGACCATGCTTCAGGACAGCTGTTGATTGCACTTTGTCTATACTCTGCACTGCTTTCTTTCGGAATGCTGCTGCACCCATGTTTCTTGTTGGCATCATGATTAACAGTCAACAGTGTACACGGTTGTGCCAAATTCTGGGTTTGGAGTAGCACACAATACTATTTGTTGTGCTGTAGACAGGTGTACAGTGCTCAGGTAGTCTAAAGGATCTCATATAAATTGGACAGGGAAACATTAGTGAAATAACTGGCAATATTACGGAGCTGTGATTTGTGTTACAAAAAATTCTGTGCTACACGGGGAAAAAAAAGTTTAAAATATTTTTGATATTAAGAAATACAGACAGTGTAAATTCTAGTTCCTAGCTAAATAATAGACCACATCTTACCCGGGACACATCTTGTCACCCTTTTTCTCTTGCAAACTTGCACAGTTGAAACAGAACACATGTTTACACGGAATCTGTGAAGAAATGCACAATTGTGAGATAACAGAAAATTAAATTCCCATTTCCTGTGTACATCACACAAAAATGCTAAATTTATAGCAAAGACACTCTTAGCCATAGTGTTTCACCCCAGGATATGAAATGGTTTGGAAGGAAGAAATCAGGTTGTGAGCCAATTACCTTTGGTTTTTTGTAAGATTTTTTTAAACACACAATTATAATGTTCAACGTTGAATTTTAAAACAGGGAATAAGTCAGGTGATCCGCTAAAAGAACTGGAAATCTGAATGTAACACATCACTGGGACTAATGCACGCTGATGAATGCAGGTCACATTTGCAGATGTCGTCACACTCGGTATTCAGACAAATTCACTTTTCCATGCCTTTAAAATACCTGGAATCCGTTTCAGAGAAGCAGACACAAAGGTGGTTTTTTAAACTCTAACAGGTCCTGTTACAGTGAATAAACTCAATCTTTGTAAGTGTGTGCTTAAAACTGTCGTTGCCTGCAGGCAGCTGAGTAAGTTTGTCAGAGGAAAACTAAACAATTAGAGTTCACACTTCTCAACAAAATTGCAATTTTTGTTAATAGTTTCCATGTAACTCTTTAAATGCCAAATTGGGAGAAAGCAGGAAACATTATACTCATGAGGAGAATCTACCAAAATCCTAGTGGAGAATATTGTGATGACATCACTCACCATGCGTCCATATATCTTGATTGGCAATCCACATTTATCACAGAAATGGATGGGAGTGTCATCTTTCTCACCCAACAAATTTATCTGTAAAACATGTTCAAACACCATGACTTATGGTATCATTCCAATATCTAAGTGTTTATGTTCATTTATATCAATATTCAAATAGTATTACCTTAAAATCCCAGAAAAACTGCAGAGGAAATCGGCGCTGGCTCCCAAACACCTCTCCACCTTTGCATTCATAGCTCTCATCTTCATTATAGTCAAATCCTTCTGCAAGATATCAGAAGCAATGAAAAGCTTTACAACTGAGCCCGTTTTCAATTTATAAAAATTAGCGCAATCTGGAATAGCACAAGTGATGCTGCGCAATGAAAGGAAAGCAAGCCAGTTCGCCCACTCCGGCTGCTCTCCAAGCCAGTTCGCCCACTGTGGGGAGGTGCTGGACACAGGCCAGGAACAAGCCACAGGTGGGAGAGGGAGACGGCCCACCAGCTCAGTGTCAAACAGTGTCATCAGCTGGACAGTGCCACTGGCAAGACCCTGGGCACAGGTCACCATCTCAGGTGCTGGTGGTACATGGCCCACTGAGACCTGAACAGGGGGAAAAGAGGAATGACATTTAAAGGGAAACGTCATCAAATCTATATAGTTGTGCATCTGAGGTTAGCATCCTTCACCAATTCCCAATCTGTTCTTAAGGGGAAGCTGGATAAACACAGGAGGGAGAAAGGAATCGAGGGTTAAGCTGTTAGGGTTCGATGAAGTAGGGTGGGAGGAGGCTAGTGTGGACACCGGCACAGACCAGTTGAGCCGAATGGTCTGTTTCCGCGCTGTACATTCAGGAGGTTGCGCTGTTTTTTTCAGCGCAACTCGCCTGAAATCGGCCAAACCAGCGTAAAAGAGAGAGAAATTTGAAGCGCAAGTTATGTCCAGTGCAAACCGAGTTTCCGCAATTTTTTGCACCGGTTTAAAAAGCATCACGCTGGAAGTCGGCTCCGCCCACACCCCCAGATCGAATTAATCACCATGGCGCGTTTACACTAACTGCGGACCTTCGAGGAGGCTCTTAAAATTAGGACTTTTTTTTTTTTTTTTAGGCGCAAGGGCACTAGTAGGCACCTACTAAAAGTTTTTAAATATTAAAAAATATTTAATTTACTAAAAAACTGACTAGTATACACCAATGGAACTAGTAAATAGTTCAGTATAGATTTTAAAGTCATTTTCAGTGACTTAAAATCAGGTTACTCACAGGTGGTGGACTAGACACGTGATAAACCCATTTTCAACTGTATTAATAAAACTGCAACAGGTTAGCACTCTTAAATATATCAAGGAATATTTTTCAATGCAAGGGAAAGAAACAAAAAATTACAATGGCCCGTATTTTCCGATGCCTACGGATGTGTACGAGCTGTGTACACACCCGGAGAAACATCGGAAATGCCGGTTTCAGGCATGCCAAGCGCACGCGCTGAAAACCGGCATTTCCGATCTGTCAAGAACGCTCTTGACAGATCGGACGCCTGCCCTGGAGAAGGGCCTCTGCAGGCGTAAGGCCTGCTTTTACCAGCATAAGAGTTGAAAAAAGTTAAAAAAAAAAATTAATTTTTTTTCCACTCATTTGTAATTTGAAAATACTTTAAAAAAGGTAAGTTTATTTTTAGCCCCGCAAAAAACTTTAATTATTTTTTTTCAAAAATTGTTTTTGTTTAAAATATTTAATTTATTGTAATTTTAACTCATTTTAAAAATGTGATTTTTTTTTTTAATTTATTTAATATTTTACTGTGTTTTTAGGGTGATCTCCATTCATATATTTGACAGGTCGCTCTGTCAAAAGTATGAAGGGACATTCCCTTCTCCTACTGGCTGGCCTGGCCCACGTGATCCCAGGGACGCTTGCAAACCTGGGATACCTGGGCCCTGCGCATTTCAACTGTGGAGAGGCCCAGGATCGGAAGTGTCCGGACCTCGGGAGCCCGCAGGTAAGGGCGTAGATTTCTTTCCGATAGAAGGCATCCGCACGCAGGAAGCCTCCTATCGGAAATTACGGGCCATTCTAAAACGCTGCCTGCTTGTGTTCATTCATGGAAGAATTTAAGTTTGAGATTATGCAGATGAGTTTGGATGGAAACGTGAACTATAACTTCACTACAGGAAACCAGTGCAATTTGCGCCCGGATTGCCGATTGCACCCAAAGCGGAAACTCTACTCCATTATGTAATTCTTGCCTTGGTCAATACCAGCCTAGTCAGTCTTGTGAAATGCCATTCAACTGCACCAACATTGTACTTTTTATCAATTTTATGCAATGCATCTATGATTCCGTCACCTTCATCTGTGGGTAGCGACTTTGAAGAATTTCTGCTCATATTTCTTTGACTTCGAGATGAGACTCGATTTCGGTTAGACTGTTTGGAGATTAACTTGATGGGGATTCGCCTTCGAACATCAACTCCACCCAGAGCTCCAGGACCATCGGTGCCTTGTAGATCTTTATCTGTTGAAATAGAAAAACAGATGTTTAAAATGAACGGATTCTTGCTTATGCTCAATATTGCAAGGTCGCAGTATAAACGGGAAGCAAATAATCAGCTCACAACCAAGCTGATTCCAATATTATTCCTGAGCAGAAAACCTGTCGTCAGTCAGACAGATCTGCACAAGACATCACAGAACTGAGCATCCATATTCTTTCTGTACATGCTGGCCAACATCCCTCGAGTTTACAAGGACTTGTTGGTTGTGACCAGGGAGGGAAAACAAGTGACTACACACCACTTTGTGAATAGCTCCCCTTCTGCTCAAGTTATTTATATGAAATTTAAGAATTCTAATTACTTGTTAAAATATATTCTTACACTGGTAGAACTATTTTTTGGTTGAGTGTTAATGCTAGAACTGTAGGTCCTGCTCTCTCTAAACTGTGCTCCAGGAGTTGGGTCGGTGCTGGAGCTCCAGGAGTTGGGTCGGTGCTGGAGTTGGGTCGGTGCTGGAGCTGGGTCGGTGCTGGAGCTCCAGGAGTTGGGTCGGTGCTGGAGCTCCAGGAGCTGGGTCGGTGCTGGAGCTCCAGGAGCTGGGTCGGTGCTGGAGCTCCAGGAGCTGGGTCGGTGCTGGAGCTCCAGGAGCTGGGTCGGTGCTGGAGCTCCAGGAGCTGGGTCGGTGCTGGAGCTCCAGGAGCTGGGTCGGTGCTGGAGCTCCAGGAGTTGGGTCGGTGCTGGAGCTCCAGGAGTTGGGTCGGTGCTGGAGCTCCAGGAGTTGGGTCGGTGCTGGAGCTGCAGGTCCCGCTCTCTCTAACCGATGCTCCAGGAGTTTGGTGCCCGAGTGTCTCCAGTTCTGGGACTGATCCTCTCCGCGAGAAACAGGTTTAACATCATCAAATGTTACACTGATTGTGGGCAACGTTCAGCCAACCCACCGGACTAAAGGCAACCGCACAGCCCCGGTAACCTGGGCCCGGGGAGAGGGGAGCCGGGGGACTGGGCCCGGGGAGAGGGGAGCCGGGGGGCTGGGCCCGGG
>JASTWF010000940.1:0-153499 GCA_030390025.1 Squalus acanthias
AGGGGACTGTTGAGTGGGAGGGTGGGAGTGTCTCGACTCCATGCTCCGACCATCATGGTGTGGGACAGGCTTCATGGTCCAGTGGTCTTTACCTGCCTCAGTTTTGTAGTTTCATAATAGCTTCGAGCAGTTGCTCCTGTCTGTTTTACCTGGGATTTTTCTCACAATCTTTGCACGTTGGTTGAGATCTGGAAGCGACTGGGTAGGGATTGCTTGAGGAGTCCACTGCATTTGAAGAGATGAGAAAGCACAGATTAAACAGTCTTTGCTCTGTGGCAGGTCTGTGGCACTTGTGTGACCCAAGGCCGTGTGTCGAGTTCTCTGCAACACTTTAGATGACGCTCGCGATGTAATGTACTCTGGTGGCCCATTTGTAGTCATATACTTCCCCCAAAACAAACATGGTCGCACATGCCTGTCACAAGGGCAAGTAGCAGAGTACTGGCACTGGGAACCAGCAATAATAAGTACAAAGCTGGAGGCAGTACTAAAGCTGTTTTGGGATTCAGTATTAATGCAAATCCAGAACCAGTAGTAAAGTAGGAATGGGAGAGAGTGGGGGCAATTGTAGCCTGGCGGGAAACTGACAGGATTGGGTGAAATGTTGGATTTACAACCCGCCCAATATTACATAAGAACATATGAAATAGGAACAGGAGTCGGCCACCCGACCCCTTGAACCTGCTCCGCCATTCAATCAGATCATGGCTGATCTTCGACCTCAACTCTACCTTCCCGAGGGGCGTAACCTTAAAATTAGAGCTAGGCCATTCAGGGGTGACGTCAGGAAGCGCTTATTTACACAAAGGACATCTGAAAGTCTCTGCCCCGAAAAGCTGTTGAGGCTGGGGGTCAACTAAAAATGTCAAAACTGTGATTGATAGATTTTTGTTAGATGAGGTTATTGAGGGATAAGGAACCAAGGCGGATAGATGGAGTTGAGATACAGTTCAGCCGTGATCTAATTGAATAGCGGAACAGGCTCGAGAGGCTGAATGGCCTCCTGTTCCTATGTTATATTTCACCATCCCCATAGGTAAGCACCAAGACCATGCACCGAGGCCATACACCAAGACCATGCACCGAGGCCATGCACTAAGACCATGCACCGAGGCCATGCACCGAGGCCATGCACTAAGACCATGCACCGAGACTATGCACTAAGACCATGCACCGAGACCATGCACCGAGGCCATGCACCGAGGCTATGCACTAAGGCCATGCACCGAGGCCATGCACCGAGGCTATGCACTAAGACCATGCACCAAGACCATGCACCGAGACCATGCACCGAGGCCATGCACTGAGGCCATGCACCGAGACCATGCACCGAGGCCATGCACCGAGGCCATGCACCGAGGCCATGCACTAAGACCATGCACCGAGGCCATGCACCGAGGCCATGCACTAAGACCATGCACCGAGGCCATGCACTAAGACCATGCACCGAGGCCATGCACTAAGACCATGCACCGAGGCCATGCACTAAGACCATGCAGCGAGGCTATGCACTAAGACCATGCACCGAGGCCATGCACTAAGACCATGCACCGAGACCATGCACTAAGACCATGCACCGAGGCTATGCACTAAGACCATGCACCGAGGCTATGCACTAAGACCATGCACCGAGGCCATGCACCGAGACCATGCACTAAGACCATGCACCGAGGCCATGCACTAAGACCATGCACTTAGTCCATGCACCGAGACCATGCACTAAGACCATGCACCGAGGCTATGCACCGAGGCCATGCACTAAGACCATGCACTAAGACCATGCACCGAGGCCATGCGCCAAGGCCATACACCAAGGCTATGCACCGAGGCCATGCACTAAGACCATGCACTTAGACCATGCACCGAGACCATGCACCGAGGCCATGCACTAAGACCAAGCACCAAGGCTATGCACCGAGGCCATGCACCGAGGCCATGCACCGAGGCCATACACCAAGGCCATGCACCGAGCCCATGCACCGAGGCTATGCACTAAGACCATGCACTAAGACCATGCACCGAGGCTATGCACTAAGACCATGCACCGAGGCTATGCACTAATACCATGCACCGAGGCTATGCACTAAGACCATGCAGCGAGGCCATGCACTAAGACCATGCACCGAGGCCATGCACTAAGACCATGCACCGAGGCCATGCACTAAGACCATGCACCGAGGCCATGCACTGAGACCATGCACCGAGGCCATGCACTAAGACCATGCACTAAGACCATGCACCGAGACCATGCACCGAGGCTATGCACTAAGACCATGCACCGAGGCTATGCACTAAGACCATGCACCGAGGCTATGCACTAAGACCATGCACCGAGGCCATGCACTAAGACCATGCACCGAGGCTATGCACTAAGACCATGCACGAGGCCATGCACCGAGGCCATGCACCGAGGCCATGCACTAAGACCATGCACCGAGGCTGTGCACTAAGACCATGCACTAAGACCATGCACCGAGGCCATGCACTAAGACCATGCAGCGAGGCCATGCACCAAGGCCATGCAGTCAAGTGTCACGCTTCAGCTGGCCATTACAGGTGCCAGTCCTGTGCTGCGTGTGAGCCGCTGGCATTCCTTGCAGCAGATGGCACAGCTCTGCTGCTGCCGCCATGGTTTTCTCCGTGGGTTATTGCCAGGAAGGTGTGCCAAGGCCTATCAGAATGAGTGGTGGCTTCTTGCAAGGTGTGGCCAATCAGGCAATGCTGGCTCTGATTCACTACAGAAAGCGTAACACCCTTCTGAGGAAGCATTCAACGGTATGGGTAGTCCCTAATTGCCGTAAGGGCATTAAGAGTCAACCAAGCAGCGCGGGTCAGGAGTCATGTGTGGGTCAGACTGGGTAAGGGCGGCAGGTTCCCTTCGCTGAAGGACATTAGTGATCCAATTGGGCTTTTTTTTTTACAACCAAGAGACAGGTTTCACTTTTTCTGGTGCCAGGTTCCAAATGACCAGATTTAAAAAAAAACTCATTCAGGGACTATGGGCGTCGCTGACAAGGCCAGCATTTATTGCCCATTCCTAATTGCCCTTGAGAAGGTGGTGGTGAGCCACCTTCTTGAACCGCTGCAGTCCGTGTGGTGAAGGTGCTCCCACAGGGCTGTGAGGGAGGGAGTTCCAGGATTTTGACCCAGCGACGATGAAGGAACGGCCGATATACGTGCAAGCCGGGATGCGATGGATTTTCAATGTGCCGCTTCTAATTGCCTCGTTAACCCATTTCTACTGTTGGCCAGAATGGTCTTCCCCGGTTACTTATTCCAGAACTGTTATAATAAAAGAAAGACTCGCAATTCATACAACGTCTTTCATGACCTCAGGACGTCCCAAAGCGCTTTACAGCCAATGAAGTACTTTTGAAGTGCAGGCACTGTTGTAATGTGGGAAACGCGGCAGCCAATTTGCGCACAGCAAGCTCCCACAAACAGCGAAGTGATAAATGACCAGACAATCTGTTTTTTAGCGATGTTGGTTGAGGGATAAATATTGTCCCCGAACACCAGGAAGAAACTCCCCTGCTGGTCTTCGAAATACTGGCCGCGGGAACTTTTACATCCACCTGAGAGGGCAGACGGGGTATTGCATTTAACGTCTCATCCGAAAGACGGCACCTCTGACATTGCAGCGTTCCCTCAGTACTGCACTGGGAACGTCAGCCTAGATTTTGTGCTCAGCTCTCCGGAGTGGGATTTCGAACCCACAACCTTCTGACTCAGAGGCGAGAGTGCTGCCCACTGAGCCACGGCTGACACCTTAGGGTGAAAGAGCTCCACCTGACTACCCTCCTTAAACTCCCCCCCCCCGCCGACCCCGTGGCTTGACGCCGTCATCACAGTGAATGATTTGCTCACATGTCCTTACCCAAACGCGTGTAGGGCTTGGTGGATCCCAGTTCCACCCAATTGCTGTTGCTGTAAAATTTCTGAATGATGTGCAAAGCATTTCCTGAAGCGATCCTGGCCGACTCCAGAGAGGCCATATCAATGTCCGGCTTCTCCAGGACAGAATACATGAAACGCTGAAAGCTTTCGATCTTGTTCAACCCTGCAAGCGAAGATGTACATCAATGATAGGGTGCAGCTGTGGGGGAATGGATGCTCTTGCTTAGAAGTTTATACGTTACTCCTCAAAGCAATAGGGTTCAAAAGCATTTCCTGTTGATGGTTACAGAGTAGTAAGTGGCAATAATGACTCATACACTTAACAGCGCACTCAAGGCTATACCTCGCAAAATCACCGGAGAACTCGCCCACGCTACGGTTCCAAGCTCGGTGTCATTGCATAGAGTCATAGGGGGAGAAATTCAGTATCGCCCCATTTGGGGCGCAATTATCGGCCGGGCGCAAAGATTAGCGCCTGGCGCTAATTATCGCCACCGACTGCAAACTTGACTTTTATCGCCCCTGGAGGTGATTGGAGCGCTAAATCAGGCGCTTCACACCTGTCTTAAGGCACAAAGGCCGAGGAGCGAGGCGTTAACTCAGAGCACTGGTGAAGCTCATGTGATGACAGTCAGCAATGGAACACACACACAATGGCACGGGCCAGTTCTTAAAGGGGATGGTTAATCTTGCTTTCCATACACATCCTGCTCATTGCAGCCTTGAATCTCGGCCTGGAGACACCTGCACATCAAATCTGCTGGAAAGAACAATGGAGAGTACCAGGCAAAGAGCTCAGAGTGCAGCCCCCACAATCTCTTCTAAATCGATACAAGGAATGGCAAATCAAAATGAACCTGCAAAGTGCTGCTCAGTACCCAAAACTCCTTCACACAACGTTGAATCTCTCCAGAAGTCTCTCTCTCTCTCTCTCTCTCAGAATGCGTAGTTAAAAAATGGCACCAACAGTAAAAGGCAGGAAGCGGTCACCTTTAAATAGCGCTCCCCCTTTCCCTTCATGACTGCAGAACGCTCCCCTCAACCTGTCGTTGGGAGGCGCAACCAACTGAATTTTTCCCCCATAGTGTCATAACGGCACAGAAGGAGGTCGTTCGGCCCATCGAGTCCGTGCCAGCTCTCTGTAGAGCAATCCAGTCAGTCCCATTCCCCCGCTCTATCCCCGTAGCCCTACAAGTTTATTTCCCTCAAGTGCCTATCCAGTCTCCCCTTGAAAACATTGAGTGTCTCCACTTCCATCACTTCCGTCGGCAGCGAGTTCCACTCGCTGCATAAAAAAGTTTTTCCTCACATCTCCCCTGTATCTTTTGCCCAAAACCTTAAATCTGTGTCCCCTAGTCCTTGTACCATCAACTAGTGGGAACAGCCTTTCCCCGTCTAGCCTATCCAAACCCGTCATAGTCTTGTACATCTCTATCAAATCACCCTCAACCTCCTTTGCTCTAATGAAAACAAATCCAGCTTCTCCAACCTGTCATTGTAGCAAAGATCCCCCATCCCTGGAGCCATTCTGGTAAATCTCCTCTGCACCCTCTCAAGGGCCTTCACATCCTTCCTAAAGTGTGGTGACCAGAACTGGACGCAATACTCCAGTTGTGGCCTAACCAGCGCTTTATAAAGGTTCAGCATAACTTCTCTAATTTTGTGCTCAATACCTCTATTTATGAAGCCCAAGATCCCATATGCTTTGTTAACCACTCTCTCAATAGGTCCTGCCATCTTCAGGTACTTATGCACATTAACTCCCAGGTCCCTCTGTCCCTGCACACTCTTTAATAATGTGCCATGAAGTGTATGTTGCCTCTCCCTGTTCCTTCTGCCAAAATGCATCACCTCACACTTCTCTGTATTAAATTCCAACTGCCACTTGTCTGCCCATTCTGCTAGTCTTTCTATGTCCCGTTGCAGTCGATTGATATCATCCTCACTGTTTACCACACCCCCAAGTTTGGTGTCATCGGCAAATTTAGAAATTCTACTCTGTATTCCAATATTCAGGTCATTTATATATATATATATCAAAAAAAGCAGTGGCCCCAGCACTGACCCTTGGGGAACACCGCTGTCTACCATCCTCCAGTCTGAAAAACAGCCATTGCTTAGGTCAGACCTTAATTGAATTCTGGAGTATCTGTTCTAACACCTACCCTACGTGAGAATCCGTATGTTTCTGACATTACCTCATCCAATTGGCTGCAATAACTTCAGTTTTTTTTTTAACAAGAAACGCACCAAGAAAGGGGGCCATTTGGCCCATCGTGTCTGTGCCGGCTGACAAAGAGCTATCCAGCCTAATCCCACTTTCCAGCTCTTGGTCCGTAGTCTTGTAGGTTAAAGCACTTCAGGTGCATATCCAAGTACTTTTTAAATGTGATGAGGGTCTCTGCCTCTACCACCCTTTCAGGCAGTGAGCTCCAGACCCCCACCACCCTCTGGGTGAAAAAATTTCTCCTCAACTCCTCTCTAAACCTTCCCCCAATTACTTTAAATCTGTGCCCCCCCCCCTGGTTCTTGACCTCTCTGCTAAGGGAAATAGGTCCTTCCTATACACTCTATCTGAGCCCCTCATCATTTTATACGCTCGACCCTACAGTTAAACCATGTCCACAGCTAGCTCACTGCCGCCAGATCTCTGGCAGCTCCCGAAGGCTGAGCGAATAAAGACAGTCTGTGGCCTCAGCTGAATCTCCTTCTCAGCGAAAACAGGCGAGAATCCCTTTCACTAACTGAACATTGCTGACAGAAACTCGCTTCACAGCTGAAGGTATTACAAAGAGAAAGAACCCTTTCCCCTCACACAGCCGCTGAAATGTCAGCCAAGGGGCTGGGTGGATTTATCCTCGTCCGCTTGAACTGTGATGACGCTCGGCGCCATCGGAAGGTTAGATGCCGTGCTGCCGAACCTTGCTTGCGTATTTCGGGGACAGACAGGACCATCCTGAGCCTGTGTGGGCGGGCCGGGGGGTGGGGGTCGGTTAACTTGAACTGAACTCTCTGGGCGGGCATCCCACGGGATCAGGTGGAATGCCGGTTTTTACACTCCCGCCCGATACTGACTTCAATGGAGAGTAAAATCAGGGCGGGTCGATGTTCCCTCTAATTTGTTTTGTTGTGGGGGGTGGGGGGGGGACGCGCGACCCCTTTAACGGGCTGTGCGGCCCTGTCAGATTTCCGCACATGCGCGGTTTTTCCGTTGTAAAGATTGCGCGGGACCTGCAGACCGTTGCGCGGCCACGCAGCTTAAGGGGAGCATTGGGCAGAATGCAAAACCGGTGTTGAACCCGATCCCGTCAGTTGCCTAATTTGGGGGAGGGGGGCGGGGGCGTGTTAGGTTAAAATTGCCCCCTGTATTGGCTCCCCCTGGGCTCAGTGATTAGCGGAAAATAAACAAGAAACGGAGCGATGGGCTTTATTTATCTTTCCTGCCCATTAATTTGAACAGATGCAAAGTCGGGCGGGCTCCCTTACGGCCGTGGGCTCCACCTGCAGCCCTGCCCCCGGGCAATCCATTAACGCCCCCCGATCGTCCCCTCCCCTCTCCTGTGGGAGCGCGGGGATCGGTGAATTTACCCCACAACGAGGCTTCACGAGCGGGAAAATCAGGGCGGGGTCGATGCCATGATGCCAGCTCTTGCCCCCCTCGCCCCACCCCTTCTGAGATGTTTTCAGGGGGCTCGGCAGAAGGAGGTGATCCCAGGCCAGGTAGCTGTAAGGGTTCAGCCAAGTCCCTCCACCCTCAGCCAGTCATTACCATAACTGGGCATGCTTCCATTTTTCTCCTGCCCGATGGGTTTTCCGGCAGTTTTTGCAGCGGACACAACTGGAAACGAACGGTTTAGGGGGTCACGGTCATCGCTGAGCAGCCCGGTTGCACACTTACCCTGCTGGATCTGCTCACAGTAAAAGAAATATTCAGGCTGATTCGCGCTTGTACATTTCCGCCTCATTGTTTCCGTCAATGACCGTCTGGATGGCTTGCACGAAACGGGATGGTGACACCGAGTCTGCCAAAGGACCACAATAAAGAGGAATTAGTGACATAAGAACATAAGAACATAAGAAATAGGAGCAGGAGTAGGCCAATCGGCCCCTCGAGCCTGCTCCGCCATTCAATAAGATCATGGCTGATCTGATCCTAACCGCCAATCTACTATCTACTATCACAGAACCATCTCCTGCATCTAACAGAATTGCACACACAAAATAGGAGCAGAATCAGGCTACACGGTCCCTGGGCCCGCTCCACTACCCACAGGGCCATGACCGATCCGAACCTAGACTCATGTCCAAATTCCTGCCCGCTCCCCGTAACCCTTAATGCCCTTTACTTCTAGGAAACTGTCTATTTCTGTTTTAAATTTATTTAATGATGTAGCTTCTACAGCTTTTTGTGGCAGCATATTCCATGGACCTACCACCCTCTGAGTGAAGTAGTTCCTCCTCATCTCAGTTTTGAAAGAGCAGCCCCTTATTCTAAGACTATGTCCCCTAGTTCTAGTCTCACTCGTCATCGGGAACATCCTCCCCGCATCCACCCGATCCAACCCCTTCACAATCTTATATGTTTCAATAAGATCGCCTCTCATTCTTCTGAACTCCAATGAGTAGAGTCCCAATCTACCCAACCTCTCCTCATATGACCACCCCCTCATCCCCGGGATTAACCGAGTGAACCTTTTTTGCACTGCCTCGAGAGCAAGGATGTCTTTCCTTAAGTAAGGACACCAAAACTGTATGCAGTATTCCAGGTGCGGTCTCACCAATACCTTGTACAACTGAAGCAATACCTCCCTATTTTTATATTCTATCCCCCTAGCAATGAAAGCCAACATTCCATTTGCCTTCTTAATCACTTGCTGCACCTGCATACTAACCTTTTGAGTTTCGTGCACCAGGACCCCCAGATCCCTTTGCACTTCAGTACTCTCCAGTTTCTTGCCATTAAGATAATAAATTGCTCTAGGATATTTCCTGCCAAAGTGCATCACCTCACACTTTCCAGTGTTGTATTCCATCTGCCAAATCTCTGCCCACTTACTTAGCCTGTCTATGTCCCCTTGCAGGTTTTTTATGTTCTCCTCACTCACTACTTTCCCTCCCATCTTTGTATCATCTGCAAATTTTGATATGTTACACTTGGTCCCTTCCTCCAAATCGTTAATATAGATTGTGAAGAGTTGGGGACCCAGCACTGACCCCTGTGGAACACCACTAGTTACTGATTGCCAGTCTGAGAATGAACCATTTATCCCAACTCTTTGCTTTCTGTTAGATAGCCAATCCTCTATCCATGCCAGAATATTACCCCCAATCCCGTGATTTTTTACCTTAAGCAATAATCTTTTGTGTGGCACCTTGTCAAATGCCTTTTGGAAGTCTAAATACACTACGTCCACTGGTTCCCCTTTATCCACTCTATATGTTACTTCCTCAAAGAACTCCAGCAAATTTGTCAAACATGACTTCCCCTTCGTAAAACCATGCTGACTTTGTCCTATTAAATTATGATTATCCAAATGTCCTGTTACTGTTTCCTTAATAATGGACTCCAAAATTTTACCTACCACAGATGTTAGGCTAACCGGTCTATAGTTACCAGCCTTCTGTCTACTGCCCTTTTTAAATAAGGGTGTTACATTAGCAGTTTTCCAGTCTGCCGGGACCTTAGCGGAATCCAGGGAGTTTTGAAAAATTATTACCAATGCATCTACAATCCCTACCGCCACTTCCTTCAAGACTCTAGGATGTAAGCCATCAGGTCCAGGTGATTTATCCGCCTTGAGTCCCATTATTTTACCGAGTACCACTTCCTTAGTGATTTTGATCGTGTTTAGCTCCTCTCCCCCTATAGCCCCCTGTTTGTCCAGTGTTGGGATATTCTTAGTGTCCTCTACTGTAAAGACTGATACAAAATATTCATTCAGTGTTTTTGCCATCTCCATATTTCCCACCATTAATTTCCCGGTCTCATCCTCTAAGGGACCAACATTTACTTTAGCCACCCTTTTTCTTTTTATATAACTATAAAAACTCTTACTATCTGTTTTTATATTTTTTGCTAATTTACTTTCATAATCTATCTTCCCTTTCTTAATCAATCTTTTTGTTATTTTTTGCTGCCTTTTAAAGTTTTCCCAATCCTCTGTCCTCCCACTAGATTTCGCTACCTTATATGCCCTTGTTTTTAGTCGAATACTATCCTTAATTTCTTTACTTAGCCACGGATGACTGTCCTTTCTTTTACACCCTTTTCTTTTCAGTGGAATATATTTTTTTTGGAAGTTGTAAAATAACTCCTTGAATGTACACCACTGATCATGTGTTGTCTTACCCTTTAATCTATTTTCCCAATCCACTCTACTCAATTCCGCTCGCATACCTTCATAGTCACCTTTATTCAAGCTTAGCACGCTTGTTTGAGATCCAACCTTCTCACCCTCTAATTGAATATGGAATTCAACCATGTTATGGTCACTCATTCCAAGGGGATCCTTTACTAGGACATTTTTAATTAATCCTGTCTCGTTACACAGGACCAGATCTAAGGTTGCTTGCCCCCTGGTCGGTTCAGTTACAAACTGCTCAAGAAACCCATCCCTAATACACTCAATGAACTCATCCTCAAGGCAGCCCTGCCCCATTTGATTTGTCCAATTAATATGATAGTTAAAATCCCCCATAATTATAAATGTTCCCTTATTACATGCCTCAACTATTTCCTGATTGATACTCCGTCCAACAGAGTTGCAACTGTTCGGAGGCCTATAGACTACGCCCACTAGTGTTTTTTTCCCCTTATTATTCCTTATCTCCACCCAAACTGTTTCATTATCATGATTTTTTGACCCAATATCATTACTCTGTATTACAGTGATTCCTTCCTTTATTAACATAGCCACCCCACCTCCCCTTCCTTCCTGCCTGTCCTTCCTGATCGTTAAATAACCTGGTATGTTTAATTCCCAGGCATTGTCACCCTGCAGCCATGTTTCTGTAATGGTCACAATATCATAACCATATGTAGTTATTTGTGCCATTAACTCGTCTATTTTGTTATGAATGCTACGTGCATTCAGATAGAGAACTTTCAAATATGCTTTGTGGCACTTAGTTCCTGCTTTTTCACTTTTTACCACTTTACCTTTTACTCCACACACTCTGTCCCTTCCTGCCACGCTCTGGTTTGTGATTCCCCTACTGCTACCTATGTCTATGACCCTCTCTGTTGTCATTTTTACTTTTTGCTCTCTTGAAACCTCCCCCCCACTAATTAGTTTAAAGCCCTCTCTACAGCCCTAGTTATTCGATTCGCCAGGACACCAGTCCCAGCACTGGCCAAGTGAAGTCCATCCCAACGGAACAGCTCTCTCCTGTCCCAGTACTGGTGCCAGTGTCCCAAGAAGCAAAACCCATTTTTCCCACACCAGTCTTTGAGCCACGCATTCAACTCTCTGATTTTATTTACCCTAGCCAAATTTGCTCGTGGCTCAGGTAGTAATCCAGAGATTATTACCCTCGAGGTTCTGCTTTTTAATTTGGCCCCTAGCTGCTCAAACTCCCTCAGCAGAACCTCTTTCCTTGTCCTATCTATGTCATTGGTACCAACATGGACCACGACAACTGGATCCTCCCCCTCCCACTCCAAGTTTCTCTCCAGCCCAGAGGAGATGTCCTTAACCCTGGCACCGGGCAGGCAACACAGCCTTCGGGACTCTCGCTCTTGGCTGCAAAGAACCCTATCTATCTCCCTAATGATACTATCCCCTACCACTACAACATTTCTTTTTACTCCCCCCACTTGAATGGCCCCCCGTACCACGGTGCTGTGGCCAGGTTGCTCATCCTCCCTGCAGTCCCCGCTCCTATCCACACAGGGAGTAAGAGCCTCGAACCTGTTGGACAAGAGCAAGGGCTGCGGCTCCTCCAACACTACCTCCTGGATCCCTGTACCATCTACTCCATTGGATACACCGTGCCTAAATAAAGCTATGCCAGTCAGGTATCGCCATTGAAACTCACGGCAGGTGGGTGGGGGGGGGGGTGCGAGGGGTTGGTGGGGGGGTTTGGACTTGGCTGAGACACAAGACAGGTGGAATCGCAACTGACGCCTGTTATACCACACCCCTGAAGAACCATTCAGTTCTATTGAAGTTAACGCAACTCAATATCAGGCCGGGCGAATAACGGGCTGACCGATGCGATAACCGCCTGTATTGAGTCCCCGCCCGTGTCCCATTCCCACCCCCAAAGAGTCTCGTCAGCGTTCCTGATGTGAGGATAACCGGACGTCTGAAGGAAAGCGCAAGAAGAGCGGAGTCACAAAGAAGACGCGGGTTAAATATTACAGACCACACTTGGGAGCACCGTGAACAGCTCTGTCCTCTGTATTATAAAAAGGATACAGAGGCACTGGAGAAGGTACAAAATAGATTTACAAGGATGATACCAGAACTGAGAGATTGTACCGATCAAGAAAGATTGAACAGGCTGGGGCTTGTAAGAATACACCGTTCACGGTAAACTTGACTGAACCTAAAGTGACTAAATTTAATGTACTGACAAGCTTTGAGGGCAAGAGACTGCTTGGCTAAACATTCATAAAATAAATGATGTGCTTGCAAGCTGGGTTTTTTTCTCCAAAAGATAAAGGGGGAAAAATTTGGTTGCTTTGCGCCTCCCGTTAGCGCCCTAAGTGGGCACCGCCAACGCCTCCCGCAAAATTCAGCGAGAGGTTAGCGGCGGCACTGCGCATGGCGATGACATCATCGCCATGCGCAGCGCCCCGTTCGCGCCCCGGCCACCATCTTCGGGAGCGCTCCCTGACTTACCGCTGGACGCCATGTCCGACGGGATCAGGGGGGCCTACCTGCAGCCGGGGCGGCGCTAATTAAAGGCGAGGCTGCCTCCGCTGCCTTCCCGGCCTCCTTACCCGCCCCCCCCCGCGGAGTGCTGGCTGCGTTCCATGAGCCCGGCACTTCTCGAGTGCCGGGCTATCTTGCCGGCACTCCGATCCCGGGTGGCCCAGCTGGGCCCCGGGTCGCGCTGCGCAAGGCCCTGCCCCTTTAAGAAGGGGAGGAAGGCCTGCAATACCGCGGCACATAGGGCCGCCATATTCCCTCGCAGCGCCCCAAGAGGGAGGCAGGGGGGCTTCCAGTCGTGCCCCGCTTCCCTCTTGGGGCACTACCACTCAATTTCTGTCACAGGGGCGCTAATTTTTCCGGGGCACTAAAAGTAGTGCCCCGGCGAAGTTAGCGCCCCAAAGGGGGCGCGACTCCATTTTTTGCCCAAAGTTCTGTGAGAACAAGTTGTCAACCCTCAGGTGCAAAAACAAGGACTCCTTCAACCCATGAAGTAACTGGCCTTAAATAAAATCAGAAAATGCTGGAATTACTCAGCAGGTCAGGCAGCATCTGTCGAGAGAGAAACAGAGTTAACGTTTCAGGTCGAAGACCCTTCATCAGAACTGGGCCTTGGTCGACCAAGCGTGGAAACAGATAGGAAAGGAGAGAGAGAAAACAAGGCTATTCACACAGTGAGGGACCTGAATGCTGTGGGCCAGTTGACAAGTTTTGGGGAATAAAGATGCTGTAAAATGACCACTCGCGGCTGCAGTCGAGGGCAGCTCGGTCAGTTGCCAGTTAAATTCATCCGTCTGGTCACCGCTGAGCCGACCTCTCACTGGTGTTAGTACGTATGTGGTTGCTTGTGATCACTTGAGCTTAAAGTCAATGATTAGATTTGTGCGCGCTTACTTGTAATAAGTAAAGGATAGAGTACGGGTTGTCATGCAATGTGTTGTGTGCTTAATTGTAACCTCTTGCTGATTTTATGTGAAGAATAGTTTACTCTGAAATCTTTGTCTCGACTTGTCTGTTCCACGGGTCTGAACTCTATAAACTGTCAGGCAGAAGTTCAAACCAATCTGAACGTCACACAGGCTCTTTTCTCTAGAGGTGAGAGATGAGAGGCGACCAGCTAGAGGCCTTCACGATTTTGAAAGGAGTTTGATAGGGTAGATGTAGGGAAGATATGGCCACTTGTCAGGGGAGACCAGAACTAGGGGACATAAATACCAGATAGTCACTCATAATTCCAATAGGGAATTCAGGAGAAACTTTTTTAGCCAGACAGTGGTGAGAATGTGGAACTCGCTACCACACAGCGTAGACACATTTAAGGAGAAGCGAGACAAACACATGAGGAGAAGGGAATAGCAGGATATGGCGATGGGGTTAGATGAAGGAGGAAGGAGGCTCCTATGGAGCATAAACACCGCCATGGACCTGCGAGGCCGAATGGCCTGTTTCTGTGCTGTAACTACTCCATAATAATCCAGTTAATACGATGTGGAGCCTCAATTCCAGCACATGCCGTCTATAAGTAGATATTTCTCCCGTCTCAGGGTCGATGGCCTATTCACAGCTTGTTGGGGGTGTGGGGGACAGTGGCTGTTGACTCAGTGGTTACATACAGGCTGGGATTATCTGCACAAACACTTTGACGACATTCTTCGCATGTACAAGGTATCCCAGAGTCGCGCACGCCCCCCGATCCCCCTCTGGGCATATACACAGTATCCCAGAGTCGCGCACGCCCCCCGATCCCCCTCTGCACATGTACACAGTATCCCAGAGTCGCGTACGCCCCCCGATCCCCCTCTGGGCATATACACAGTATCCCAGAGTCGCGCACGCCCCCCGATCCCCCTCTGCACATGTACACAGTATCCCAGAGTCGCGTACGCCCCCCGATCCCCCTCTGGGCATGTACACAGTATCCCAGAGTCGCGCACGCCCCCCGATCCCCCTCTGCACATGTACACGGTATCCCAGAGTTGCGTACACCCCCCGATCCCCCTCAGGGCATGTACACGGTATCCCAGAGTCGCGCATGCCCCCCGATTCCCCTCTGCGCATGTACAAGGTATCACAGAGTCACGCACGCCCCCCCATCCCCCTCTGCACATGTACACGGTATCCCAGAGTCGCACACGCCCCCCCGATCCCCCTCTGCACATGTACACGGTATCCCAGAGTCGCGTACGCCTCCCAATCCCCCTCTGCACATGTACACGGTATCCCAGAGTCGCTCACACACCCCCATCCCCCTCTGCACATGTACACGGTATCCCAGAGTCGCGCACGCCCCCCCCATCCCCGTCTGCACATGTACACGGTATCCCAGAGTCGCTCACACACCCCCGATCCCCCTCTGCGCATGTACACGGTATCCCAGAGTCGCGCACGCCCCCATCCCCCTCTGCACATGTACACGGTATCCCAGAGTCGCGCACGCCCCCCCATCCCCCTCTGCACATGTACACGGTATCCCAGAGTCGCTCACGCCCCCCCGATCTCCCTCTGCACATGTACATTGTTTACCAAAGCCGCGCTTGCACAGGAGCCAACAGTTGCAGCCTGCACCATCGGCCATGCTTTCCTCGGCTCCGTAAGGAGAAGGTCACTGGATCCATTGGTGGCTGGGGGGCGAAGAGAGAGGATCGAAAGGGGAGAGAGAGGATCGGAGGGGGAGAGAGAGGATAGGAGGGGAGAGAGAGGATCGGAGGAGGAGAGAGAGGATCGGAGGGGAGAGAGAGGATCGGAGGGGGAGAGAGAGGGATCGGAGGGGGAGAGAGGGATCGGAAGGCGGAGAGAGGATCGGAGGGGGAGAGAGAGGATCGGAGGGGGGAGAGAGGATCGGAGGGGAGAGAGAGGATCGGAAGGCGGAGAGAGGATCGGAGGGGGAGAGAGGGGATCGGAAGGCGGAGAGAGGATCGGAGGGGGAGAGAGGGGATCGGAGGGGGGAGAGAGGATCGGAGGGGGAGAGAGAGGATCGGAGGGGGAGAGAGAGGATCGGAGGGGGAGAGAGAGGATCGGAGGGGGAGAGAGAGGATCGGAGGGGGGAGAGAGAGGATCGGAGGGGGAGAGAGAGGATCGGAGGGGGAGAGAGAGGATCGGAGGAGGAGAGAGAGGATCGGAAGGCGGAGAAAGGGGAACGGAGGGGGAGAGAGAGAGGGTCGGAATGGAGAGAGAGGGGAACATAGATACATAGATACATAGAAGATAGGAGCAGGAGTAGGCCATCCGGCCCTTCGAGCCTGCTCCGCCATTTAATGAGATCATGGCTGATCCTCCAATTCAGTATCCCGTCCCCGCCTTCTCTCCGTAACCCTTAACCCCTTTTGCCTGTAGAAATATATCTAATTCCCTCTTAAATATATTTAATGAGCTGGCGTACACTGCCCTCTGTGGCAATGAGTTCCACAGGTTCACCACCCTCTGAGTGAAGAAATTCCCCCTCATTTCTGTCCTAAATGGTTTAGCCCTTATCCTTAAATTATGTCCTCTAGTTCTGTTCTCACCCGCCAAGGGAAACATTCCTTCTGCATCTAGTCTGTCTAGACCTGTCAGAATTTTATACACTTCTATGAGGTCCCCTCTCAATCTTCTAAACTCCAGTGTGTACATCCCTAAACTACATAGTCTCTCCACATAGGTCAATCCCGCCATTCCTGGTATCAGCCTGGTGAATCGCCGCTGCACCCCCTCCATGGCAAGAACATCTTTCCTCAGATGAGGCGACCAAAACTGTACACAGTACTCGAGGTGTGGTCTCACCAGTGCCCTGTACAGCTGCAGCAAGGTATCCCTGTTCCTGTATTCCAACCCTTTTGCTATGAAGGCCAGCATACCGTTTGCCTTCTTGACCGCCTGTTGCACCTGCATGCTCGCCTTCAGTGACTGGTGTACAAGAACACCCAGGTCTCTCTGTACTTCCCCCTCTCCCAATTTATTGCCATTTAAATAATAATTTGCCCTCCCGTTCCTGCACCCAAGGTGGATAACTTCGCACTTGTCCACATTATAGTGCATCTGCCATTTATCCGCCCAATCACCCAGTCTGTCCAAATCGCTCTGGAGCTTCCTGGTCTCCTCCTCTGAGCCCACCCCCCCTCCTAGTTTAGTGTCGTCTGCAAATTTGGAAATGCTGCATCCGACTCCCTGATCCAGGTCATTAATGTAAATTGTGAACAGCTGGGGACCCAGGACAGATCCCTGTGGTACCCCACTTGTTACTGCCTGCCATTCAGAAAATGAGCCGTTTATTCCAACTCTCTGTTTTCTATCTGACAGCCAGTTCTCTATCCACGTCAATACTTTCCCCTTTATCCCATGAGCTTCAATTTTCCATGCTAATCTTTTATGTGGGACCTTATCGAAGGCCTTTTGGAAGTCCAGGTACACCACATCTACTGGCTCTCCCCCATCTATTTTACCAGTTACTCCCTCAAAAAATTCCAATAGATTAGTCAAGCACGATTTACCCTTTGTAAATCCATGTTGACTCTGTCCTATCCTGTCCCCATTTGCTAAGTGCTCCGCTATTTCATCCTTAATGATGGACTCCAGCATTTTGCCCACAACTGATGTAAGGCTTACAGGTCTGTAATTACCTGCTTTTTCCCTACCCCCCTTTTTGAATAGTGGGGTAACGTTAGCTACCCTCCAATCCTGGGCACTGTTCCCGAGTCTAATGAATTCTGAAAAATCATACTTAGTGCATCCGCTATCTCTAGGGCCACCTCCTTCAGTACCCTAGGATGCATGTTATCAGGCCCTGGGGATTTGTCCGCCTTCAATCCCTTTAGCTTCCTTAACACCATATCCTTAGAGATATTGATTTGCGTCAGTTCCTCCTTTGCCAATGTCCCTATTTTTCCCGATATCCCAGGGAGGTTTTTTGTGTCTTCCTTCGTAAAGACTGACCCAAAGTATGCATTTAGTTGGTCTGCCATTTCCTTATTTCCCGTTATATATTCCCCCGTATCTGACTGCAATGGGCCAACTTTGGTTTTCACCAGTCTTTTCCTCTTGATATACTTATAAAAGCTTTTGGAGTTAGTTTTTATATTTTCCGCCAGCTTGCTTTCGTAAGCTATTTTGCCCCTCTTGATTAAGCCCTTTGTCCTCCTTTGCTCTATCTTAAACTGTTCCCAATCTTCCGCTCTGGCGCTTTTTTTGGCTATTTTATACGCCCTATCTTTGGATTTTATGCTGTCTCTAATTTCCCCTGTTATCCACGGTTGAGTCACCTTTTTAGATTTCCTTTTATGCCAGATTGGTATAAACAATTTTTGCAATTTTGTCATTCTATCTCTAAATGCTTGCCATTGTTTATCTACCTCCAGTCCTCCCAGGAACGTTGTCCAATCAGACCTACTCAGTTCCCGTCTAATGGCATCATAATTCCCCTTGTTTAAATTCAGGACCTCAGTCTCTGAGTCAATTTCTTCGCTCTCCATTTCGAGTGAGAAATCGATCATGTTATGATCGCTCTGACCCAAGGGTCCCCGTGAAACAAGATTACTAATTAGTCCCTTCTCATTGCACAGTACCCAGTCCAATATAGCCTGTTCCTGAGTTGGTTCCTCGACATATTGATCCAGATAACCATCCCTTAAACACTCAAGGAATTCCTCCTCCTCATTATTTTTACTGATTAGGCTAGTCCAATCTATATGTAAGTTAAAGTCACCTATGATGACAGCTGTGCTCTTATTGCACGCTTCTCTAATTTCCCTCGTGATGCCCTCCCCAACCTCTATTTTACTATTTGGAGGCCTATATACCACTCCTATTAATGTTTTTCGCCCCTCGCTATTTCTTAGGAACGGAGGGGGAGAGAGAGAGGATCGGAGGGGGGAGAGAGAGGGGAACGGAGGGGGAGAGAGAGAGGATCAGAAGGGGAGAGAGAGGGGATCAGAGGAAAGAGAGAGAGGATCGGAGGGGACGGACAAAGGATCGGAGGGGGAAGGGAGAGGATTGGAGGTGGGAGAGAGGATCGGAGGGGGGAGGGAGAGGATCGGAGGGGGGAGAGAGAGGATTGGAGGGGGAGAGAGAGGGGTCGGTGGAGAGATAGAGGATAGGAGAGGGAGAGAGAGAATCAGAGGGGGAGAGAGGATCGGAGAGGGGAGAGGGAGGGTCGAAGGGGGAGAGAGAGGATCGGAGGGGGGAGAGAGGATCAGAGGGGAGGAGAGGGGATCGGAGGGGGGAGAGGGGATCGGAGGGGGGGAGAGGGGATCGGAGGGGGGGAGAGGGGATCGGAGGGGTAGAGTGATGATTGAAGTGGGAGAGAGTTGATCAGAGGGGGTTAGATAGGATCGGAGGGGGAGAGAGAGGATCGGAGGGGGAGAGAGAGGATCGGAGGGGAGAGAGAGGATCAAAGGGGGAGAGAGGGGATCGGAGGGGGGAGAGAGAGGATCGGAGGGGGAGAGAGAGGATCAAAGGGGGAGAGAGGGGATCGGAGGGGGGAGAGAGAGGATCGGAGGGGGAGAGAGAGGATCGGAGGGGGAGAGAGACGATCGGAGGGGAGAGAGAGGATCGGAGGGGGTGATAGAGGATCAAAGGGGGAGAGAGGGGATCGGAGGGGGGAGAGAGAGGATCGGAGGGGGAGAGAGAGGATCGGAGGGGGAGAGAGAGGATCGAAGGGGGAGAGAGGGGATCGGAGGGGGGAGAGAGAGGATCGGAGGAGGAGAGAGAGGGGTCGGTGGAGAGATAGAGGATAGGAGAGGGAGAGAGAGAATCGGAGGGGGAGAGAGAGGATCGGAGCAGGGGAGAGGGAGGATCGGAGGGGGAGAAAAGGGATCGGAGGGGAGAGGGATTATCAAAGGGGAGAGCGGGGATCGGAGGGGGAGAGAGGATCGGAGGGGGAGAGAGAGGATCGGAGGGGAGAGAGAGATCGGAGAGGGGGAGAGAGGATCGGAGGGGGAGAGAGGATCGGAGGGGAGAGAGAGGATCGGAGGGGGGAGAGAGAGGATCGAGGGGGAGACAGGATCGGAGGGGGGAGAGAGGATCGGAGGGGGGAGGAGAGGATCGGAGGGGGAGAGAGAGGATCGGAGGGGGCGAGAGAGGGGTCGGTGGAGAGATAGAGGATAGGAGAGGGAGAGAGAGAATCGGAGGGGGAGAGAGAGAATCGGAGGGGAGAGAGAGAATCGGAGGGGGAGAGAGAGAATCGGAGGGGAGAGAGAGGATCGGAGCAGGGGAGAGGGAGGATCGGAGGGGGAGAAAAGGGATCGGAGGGGGGAGAGGGATTATCAAAGGGGGAGAGCGGGGATCGGAGGGGGGAGAGAGGATCGGAGGGGGAGAGAGAGGATCGGAGGGGGAGAGAGAGGATCGGAGGGGGGAGAGAGGATCGGAGGGGGAGAGAGAGGGGATCGGAGGGGGAGATATTGGATCGGAGGGGGAGAGAGTGGATCGGAGGGGAGGGAGAGAGGATCGGAGGTGGGGAGAGAGGATTGAAGGGGGAGAGAGTGGTGATCAGAGGGGGAGAGGGAGATCGGAGGAGGAGAGAGAGAGGATCGGAGGGGAGGGAGAGAGGATCGGAGGGGGAGAGAGAGCATCAGAGGGGGAGAGAGAGGGGATCGGAGCGGGGAGAGAGTGAATCGGAGGAGGAGAGAACGGATTAGAGGTGGAGAGAATGAGAGGGTACGAGGGGGTGAGAGGGAGGATCGGAGGGGGTGAGAGAGGATCGGAGGGGGTGAGAGAGAGGATCGGAGGGGGGAGAGAGGATCGGAGGGGGGAGAGAGGATCGGAGGGGGGAGAGAGGATCGGAGCGGGGAGAGAGGATCGGAGGGGGTAGAGAATGAACTGGAGGGGGAGAGAGAGGATCGGAGGTGGAGAGAACAGATCGGAGGGGGGAGAGAGAGGATCCTGCAGAGAGGGTCTCACAGAGGCAGCTGTGAGCCAAGAACACAAGAAGGGTCCCCAGCCTGCGGTCTCAGGCTGCGAGGAACCCACAGGACAGGACAGGGACTCAGAAGCAGCCACACCAAAGGGGGCAGTGTGCTGTAGAAGAAGGACTGTCAGGGTCCTGCGGTACAGGCCACCTTACCGGCTGCCCAGAAGCAGCAAAAGGCAGAGCCCGAACAGGGTTTAGTCTGGCCGCTCGGAGACGGGCGGCGAATGTACAGAGTTTTAATGTATTTTAGTGTTTTACTGTTTGGTCGTTTTAGGATTTTAAAAATTTAGGATTTTAGTGAGTAAGTTTGAAAGTTTCTCGAAAATCGATCACCAGTAAGGGATACCTCCAGTGTCAGGCCACCGAGGCCAAAAGTAGTGAACTGGCATTGCGGGAAGAGAACACCCGCCTTGCCAAGCAATTAAGGGAATTTAAAGAAAAGTTAAAAGACGTTCAGACAGCTTACAGAGTAGCCAGTACTAGGGGGTTTGAGGTAGGAGACCACAGCCCCTGTCAGAAGCAGATTGAGAGTCTGAACCTTGCTCTGTCTAAGGCAAAAGGCATGCTGTGCCTGATAAGCCCGGGTGCGGCCCAGGAAGGCCTGGAAGAGCAAGGGGAAACTGTTCGACCACCACCTGTGGCGCCAAGGAGAAGCTTGGTTAGGCAGCAGGAGGCGCAGACAATCTGTGAGGCTGACAGGGAGTGCACACCATCAGCTGTGGCGCCAAGTTTTGACTCGGTCTGGCAGCAGGGAGAGGGGGGGCAAACCGATGCAGGAGAGGTCGGAGCCAGGGCCAATGTGCCCAGCACGACAGCAAAAGTTTGGCCCGCTCGCCGGTGGTGGAGGTCAGGGACCCCTTGGAAATCAATTTGTGGCTCCCCACGGTACACAACAGCTTCGGGCTGTGGTAAGCCACCTGAGTAAACTTACACAAAAGGGGGAACCCCTCAGTCCACTTCATGGAAGTGGAACAGGTAGCAGGCATCAACGACTGTGATGATGCCGAGATGGCAAAAATGCTCCTGTTCTCACTAGATGGCAGGCTATACCAGACCCTCTCTGCCGAGAGCAAGAGAGGGCAGAATGGGTATGCTGCCGTCAGAGAGGAAGTTTTAGAGGCCATGGGGATGAATGATGGTAGTCCCTTCTCCCGGGTGGAGAGGACAGTGCAGCTCGCAGGGGAGACCCCACAGGCTTTCGCAGACAGGCTGTGGCCTGTGTACAGGGGTGCTCGTAACAGGGATCTCGATCGAGCTAACCTGAACAGGGACGAGCTGGCCCACTGGCTCCGTAGCCTAGTGGCAAACAGCTTGCCACGAATCAAAGCCAAGGCTGAGCTTTGGTTTGACCCAAGAGATCCCCGGGTCACCGAGGAGGCAGTGGTCAGACAACTGACCCTAGCCTACCGGAACGGTAGGGGAGCTGAAGAGCCCCCACCAAAAGGAAAGGTGTATGAAATAAAGCCCAGTCAGGATAAGAAGGAGTGGCACCAGGAAGGTGGTAAACCTTCCGACACAAAGCGTAACTGCTTCGGGTGCGGGAAGAGTGGGCACTGGAGAAAGGACCGTAGAAATCCCGGGAAGGATATACTAACAAAGAATTCCCCAGCTTTTGCCCCAAAAGTAGCGGCACCGACCTCTTCCCCCACACAGCACACAATAGTAGCGGCCATCGGAGTCCTATTTGGTGGCCCAGGGAAGGTAGCTACAGCTACTGGTGCTGTAATCCCATCTGCCCCCCCCCCCTAACGCAGACCCATGACTAGAACCAGCGCAGCCTGTCCACCTGTGTTCCCCGGGAGACGATGGTAAGATGGGGGTGGAGAAAGTGCAGGGGAGATGTTTGGTGGACACCGGAGCTGCCAGGACGGTGGTCCATTCGGAAGACCTGACCAATTCACCCAGGTCTAACGGGGTCCCGTACAGTTTAATGGGATTCACAGGGAACAAGCAGGCTGGGGCAATGTCCAAACCTTTGGACATAGATTTAGGATCCCTCCATACCACGTGGGAGGGTAACCAAAAGGCCGACAAGTTGGCCAAGCAGGGGGCCAGGGAAGGAGAGTTCTGGGATCCCTATAAAGCAGGTCCGGTAGCTGCAATCCGGGACAAAGGAGGCACACAGGAGGTAGCTTTGCCCCCGGACTTAAAGCAGGTCCAAGCCCAGAATCCCGTCCTTAAGGCCGTCCTGGTAAAGAGAGAGAATGGGGAGTCCCTAGAAGGTCCGTTCAGGGCAGAGGACGAGATTTTAAAACAGATTCACTGGCAAGCAGCCAGTAACCTGGGGAGCCAGCACCAGAAAGATCGGCTGCTGTTAGGGGTCGGAGATTAACCAGTGCAAGCAGTTTAAACCCGAGAAAAGGGAACAGCCAGCAAAGGTGGACTGCCCCCAAGTTAGAACTCCTCAGCCAGCAGCAGCTGTGGCAGACTCACAGACTGCAGCGGCAGGGACAGTGTGCTGTTTTACAGGCGGGTATACTCCATCGATTATGTGGGACTCAGGCACTCCCCCGGTGGCCAGAGCCCTAAGATGGTCTCCCTGCACACCACAGCCAAAACCACCCTGGTCTCCAGTGTACCAGTTTAAAGGGTCCCACCCAAAGAGGGTTGTAACCCGTAAAGAAACGCCCAAGGTCAGGGATCAGTCTGAGGACAGGGATCCCCAGCCTACAGCCTCCTGCAGAGAGGGTCTCACAGAGGCAGCTGTGAGCCAAGAACACAAGAAGGGTCCCCAGCCTGCGGTCTCAGGCTGCGAGGAACCCACAGGACAGGACAGGGACTCAGAAGCAGCCACACCAAAGGGGGCAGTGTGCTGTAGAAGGACTGTCAGGGTCCTGCGGTACAGGCCACCTTACCGGCTGCCCAGAAGCAGCAAAAGGCAGAGCCCGAACAGGGTTTAGTCTGGCCGCTCGGAGACGGGCGGCGAATGTACAGAGTTTTAATGTATTTTAGTGTTTTACAGTTTGGTCGTTTTAGGATTTTAAGAATTAAGGATTTTAGTGAGTAAGTTTGAAAGTTTCTCGAGAATCGATCACCTGTCCAGCCAGAGAACCTTCTCGGGACATGGCTGTCTGTTTTGTGTGTCCCTACAGAAAGGAAATCGGCATGAGAAAGGTCCTGCTCCTGCTCGCCCTGGTAGGGGTGAGCATCGGTGACTTGCTGTGCACAAAATGTAAGGGAAAGGACAGAGTGCTCCGATCCCGACGTGAGAAAGCATGGGACCAGCATTGCAATAAAGCCTATGGCCGGGTTTAGGGCGAGCCTTAATTTGTTTTTATTAAAATGAATAAAGTTTTGTGATCGTGTATTATTTTTACTATGTGTGTATTGTGTTTTCCAAGTGGTGCAGGGGTGTTGGACTCCCTCCGTGCTTGGATGTGAAATAAAGATTGATTTTCTTACCTGTATGTACCTGAAACACCATATTTAAAAGGGGAATGTAGGTTTGGGCTTTTAGTTTAGGTAATTATAGGAGAAGGTTGGTTTTCGGGGATCAGAAATTTTGCTCACCTGGTCATGATACTAAGTCAAGTTCAGTATCACAGGGGGGAGTGTAGGCTTCGCAAAATCCCCCCAGAAACTTGTACAGAACCCTAAAGGGGGCGAGTTTTGGATCTGAACACGAATTTGGAATGATGGGACCTAAATGAAGGAATTTGAGGTCAAAACCTCAGGTTTGGAATTGTTTAAGGATCAGGGAAGAAAAACCCTGAGGAAAAAGACTTTGGGTAAGACAACTTTTTAAAAAGGGCCATTGGGTAAACCTGCAGTCACAGAAACACAGGCTGCAGGAAAGGGTGTGGTGAGGCAGTGGACAGCTTTTGGGTATTGGGACCGAGCCAAGCTGTCTAGGAAATGTTGGCACTGCAATCCAAACAAGGAGGAAGAGCCTCACCCAAAACCTCACAAACACATCCAAAAAAAATGAATAAACCAAAACCCCTTTGGAAATCCCCAGGTCCAAACAGGATGCTGGAAGTCTGAAAACAATTCCTAACAATAAAACGGCCAGTACACAGTTTTCCAAGTGGTGTAGGGGTGTTGGGCCCCCTCCGTGCTTGGATGTGTATGTATTATTGATTTGGGCTTTTAGTTTAGGTAATTATAGGGGAAGGTTGGCTTTCGGGGATCAGGAATTTTGTCCACCCAGGGCGATACTGTAGTGAACTGAAAGTATCGAAGGGGGGACTGTAAGGTTTCCAAAATTTGCAGATCCCCAAAACCTAAGGAAAAAGGACTTTGGAACTACCTCAGAGTGATAAAAATGCATTTGGGCCTAACATAAGGAATTTAAGACCAAAAACCAAGTTTTGGCATTTTAAAAAGACATGTCTGGACCTGTAAGGGAGAAAAGGCTGCACAGGAGGTGGGCTGAACCTCTGTAATAGCAGTTTGGGGTATTGCAGTTAAATTGCATTGTATGGGGAATTGGGATGACCTCACTCAAGCCCCAGCAAGCATTAACATTTGGACAATAGACCCTAGGAGAAGACAGTCTCATCCCATCAAAAAACAATCAGCCAAGAAGATCGACGGGATGCAAACCATTCCCAAAAAAACCCCATTTGACACTTACAGAACCCATTAAAGACATGTATAAAGAAAGGAGTCCTAGGCCCAGCAAGAAACCCAAAACATGAGGACAATGCAAACACCGATTAAACAACAGATCGACAGGACGGAGCTATCCGGAAACCACTTCACACATTTACAAAGCCATTTGACACTTAGTAAAGTCGTTACTGTTAACGAGGTCTTACAATGAACAGGATTTGATTTGGTTTTGACAAGGCCACTTCAATTTAGTATAATTGAAGGCCCTTCAAGCAGTTACAAGTTCGAGTTCTCCAGTAAAACAGTTCAAGTTCAACAGAAGGCAGTTCTGCAGTTTTCGAATTCAATTTAAAAGCCTGTGTTGAACAGAAGTCAGGGCTGCAGTTACAGAAGCAGGCAGAAGGCAGTTTCCACAGTTCTGCAAGAAGGCAGTTCCACAGCTCGGAAGAAGACAGTTTAAACAGAGGCAGAGTTACAGCAAGAAGTGCAAAAGAGAAGGCCAACAACTTCACAAGCAGACCGACACGCAAGAAGAAACCAGAGCGACCGCCTCAGTAACCATCGGACACCTCGCGGCAACAAGGGCCTTATGAAACCTTTTACTCAAAAGACTCTAAACCCTAAGGGGTAAAAATTAGGTCGCGCCCCGTTTGGGGCGCAAATATCATCTGGAATCAAATATTAGCGCCTGGCGCTAATTAACGCCACTGACTGGAAACTTCACTTTTACCACCCCGGGAGGTGAGTGGAGCGCTAAATCAGGCGCTGCACACCTGTCTTAAGGCGCAAAGGCCGAGCAGTGAGGCGCTAACTCAGTGCGCGAGCGCAGCGCAGGTGCTGCCAGTTAGCGAGGGAACACAGACACACTGGCACCGGCCACTTCTTAAAGCGGGGGGGGCCAACTTGCTCCCCAGCCACACCCTGCTCATTGCAGCCTTGAATCTCGGCCTGGAGAGACCTGTGAATCCATTTTGCTGCCAAGGATGGAGAGGGTGAGAGAACGCGCTCAGCGCTTCACCGAGCGAGCCTTGGATGCTCTGGTTGGCGCAGTGGAGCGCAGAAGATGTATACTCTTCCCTGAGAGTGGCAGGAGGCCTTTGCCACGCGAGTACAGAAGAGTGTGGAGGGAGGTGGCTCAGAGCGTCTCCTCCAGGAGCATGGTGCCCAGGACCCATGTTCAATGCCGCAAAAAGTTCAACGACCTCACTCGGGTCGTCAGGGTGAGTGGCTTTTTCTCAATACCTCTCCATCCCTCCATCTCAACCTCACTCTATGGCCAGAGGGTCTTAAAACCCCAATGCACAACACTCATCCAACACCTATGGCCCTTTCATGAAACACACACACACATTCCACACTTTGCATACAGTAAGGGCTATTCATCTATGGGAGGCACATCAGGCAAGACCATGGCTGTATACAGTAAGGGCTATTCACCTATGGGAGGCACATCAGGCAAGACCATGGCTGTATATTTACTCAGATGCTGTCCTTTTTCTTGCAGGCCAAGCTGGCGCATAATAGGAGACAGCAGCAACGGACAGGTGGAGGGCGGCCTCAGCTGCAACCCCTCAGCGATCTTGAGGAGCGCGTCCACAGGATTGTGGCAAGCCGGGTGATCGGTCCCGTCGCCACTGGAGACGCCGACCCCGTTCTGGACAGCAATGGTAAGGTCATCACCTTTTTGTCCTCTGTCCTTCCACTTGTCCCTCACAACACCAGGCTTTGACACTTTCAATCCAACTTGCTAACTCGCTGCACTTATTCCTCCCTTACTGCCACTCTGTCCTCACGCTAAAGCCACTCTTGTACCTCCCTGCTTTCAGATGGTGATTCACCAGCTGAGGAGACGGGCCCTGAAGCTGCCAGTGGGAGTGAAGCTGCAGCCGAGGAGGAAGAGGAAGCCGGAGCATCAGTGCCACCCTCTCCCGAGGAAGCCCATGCCCACACTGGGAACACGCCATCCCTGGAGGGGAGCAGGGGGGAAGGGTCTGATGAGGTGGAAGCTCCAGGACCCAGCGGGCTGCAGCAACGCCATGGGGGTAGGGAAGAACGGGGGCCTTCTCCCCAGAGGGAGAGTATGGCAGCGACTCCTACTGCAATGGACACAGAGGAGGAGTGGCTGATCGCAGAAATGAACACCCAGGCGGTGGGCATGCACACTGAGCTCATGGGTGCAGTGGGAAGGGTGCCCGAATGCATTGAGTCACTGGCAAGGAGTGTGGAGCACTTCGCTGTAGCACAGGCGGATGCCACACTAACGCTTAGTGCTGCAATTCAGTCACTGGCTGCCGTGATCCCATCTCTGACTGCTCTCATGCAGAATCAGATTGAGGCCACGCGAGCACTGACTGCTGCCAACCTCGATGGTTCGTTCACATGTCCCCGGGGCTCTCACCGCGCCGCAGCAGGCCAGCAATCTGTGCTCCAGCAGATTGCTCCGGATGCTGAAGTGCTGCCCCGTGGGAATGCCAGTGTGTCGGGCGAGCAGGGAGTTGCTGTCCTCTCTCACGATGACAGCATTCCTGCTGCCAACACTGTCACTTCTCCACTGCACTTGCCACCGCCTGTAGGACAGACTGCTGCCGCCCATGCAGAGTTGGTGCAGTCTGCAGCCGGGCCCTCCAGGCCCAGAACTGGTCGAGGCCGTCCTTCAGCGGCATCTGCAGTGTTAGGGTCTGACGATCAGAAGCCTTCCACCAGCCTTGCTGCAGCCACGCTGCAGCCACTGAGGTCCCATTACGGAGGAGCAGTAGGGTTAGAAGGGGGGAAGTGCGCAAGGGAAGGAGATCACCCTCGAAGGGCAAAAAGTAGGAGGTGTGACAAAATGCTGGTCATTTTTTTATTAAAGGCCGAGGTTCGTGGTCCAACTTTTGTCTAGTGTTTTGGACATTATGTTGTGAGAACCAGTTATGTTAATGACTGTTTTTTTGTGTTTATTTCTATGAGTTTGTCATGAGGAAATGACACACACAGAGTTTGTAAAATAAATAAGTTTTTGTATTCAAAATATACATGTTTGGTGTTTGGAATCATTGGTGCCTTGGCCGGCTTAGGGGTTGCGTGCTGGGTTCATTGATGTTGTTAGCAATGGCAGAAGCCATTTCCACAGCAGGGGCCCTAGAAGCGGCTTGCTGTCAGCCGTTGATGGACGGCCCTTGCAGTTTCACCATTGTGGGCCGCCCTCCCGCCTTGGTGCTGCTGATGATCATCCTCCTCGTCCTCTTCCTCCTCTTCCTCCTCCTCCTCTGGTGGTGCTCCAAGGCCTGGTGGCATTGGCTGGGTCCTGACGATTGCCATGTTATGCAACATGCAGCACACAACTACGAAGTTGGATACTCGCTCAGGCGAGTACTGCAGGGCTCCTCCAGAATGGTCGAGACAGCGGAACCGTTGCTTCAGCACGCCGATTGTGCGCTCAATGATGTTCCTGGTAGCTTGATGGCTCTCGTTGTACCGCAGCTCAGCAGGGGTGTTGGGCGTACGGAGCGGTGTCATCAGCCAGGTGCTCAATCGATACCCCTTGTCCCCGAGAAGCCAACCAACTGGCTGATGCGGTGCATCGAAAAGTTCTGCCACAGTAGTCTGGCACAGGATGAAAGCATCGTGACAGCTGCCAGGATAGTGGGCATTGACAGCGAGTATCAGCTGTCTGTGGTCACAGACCAACTGAACATTCAAGGAATGGAACCCCTTTCTGTTCCGAAATTACTCGGCATTCTCATGTGGAGCACGCAAAGCCACATGCGTGCAGTCAATGGCGCCCTGCACCATGGGGAAGCCCGCTATCCTCGCAAAGCCCAGAGCGCGGTCACGCTGCTTGTCTGGGGTCATGGGGAAAGAGATGAACTCTCGTCTCCTTTTAAAGAGGGCATTTGTCACCTGCCGGATGCAGCAATGCACCGCGAACTGGGAGATATTGGCGAGGTCCCCAGCAGCAGCTTGAAATGAGCCAGTAGCATAGAAGTTGAGAGCCACTGTGACCTTCACTGCCACCGACAGAGACGTCCTGGACCTCAGTTGAGGCTGCAGATCTGGCTGCAGCAGGTGGCAGAGCTCAGTGACCACCTCCTTGCTGAATCGCAGCCTTCGCAAACACAGCTCCTCAGACATATGAATGTAGGAGAGCTGTTCACGATATACCCTGGGAGGGTAAGCTCTCCTGTACATACGCCTGTTGGCCCTCCTCCGTCTGGCCATCATTGCCACTCTCTCTCTGCGTCTCTGTGTCCTCCGATTCAGCTGGAGCAGGACGACGCCCCCAATCAGTGCAGCCCCCATAGTCTCTTTGCAAGCAAAGTTATGAAGGACAGCAACCAAAGTACCAGCGAAGTTAGGATCAGTAGGCAAAACTACCTCACAAAGCGTTGACTCAATGCAGAAGTCTCTCTTTCTCTCTCTCCGAATCTCTCTCTCTCTCTCAGAACGAGTGGTGCAAAAATGTCAACCACAGAAAAAGACAGGAAGAGGCCCCCTTTAAATAGCGCACCCCCCCAGCCCCACAGCGATTGATAGCGTTCCAGTCTTCCGGTCGTTGGATGCGCCAGGCAGTAAGGCAGGGGGCGCCACTCAATTTCCGCTCCGGGGCGCCACAAGGGCGTTGCACCATGGAATGACGTCACAATCTGCGCGCGCAGGTGGTCGCAGCGGTAAGGTTTAGCGCCGCCGCACAATGTCTAGTTAAGTTCCCGAGCGGCGCAAACATCGCTGCGCCCGGGCGCTAGCGGCTTTGCGCCCCATTAGCGCCCTCTTAAGGCGCGAACGGGAGGCGCAACCAACTGAATTTTTACCCCTAACTCTCAAATGTCAAGGATTCGTTTTGGTGAGCATTATCCCTGGTTCTCCAGAGTCCAACCAAGCTAGTGAAGTGGGATTGGGAGGCGTGAGGTATTTTTGTACTGTAATTTCCCTCATGTGTATCGAAGTGTTCCCCACTTTATTAGAGTGTTAAGATTATTGTGTTATATTTTTCTCTCTTGAATAAAGATCAAAGTTTCTTGCACCAAAACCAGTTGTCTGCTGCACTTTTTGTCACAACCCCCAAATAAGTCCAAGGTCTAGAACCAAGGGAGCGGGAGCGATTCGAACCGCTCGGAAGTCAGAGGTGAAGCTGACACAAAACACCACCCCCTACAAGCAATGTAACTGACGTCCCTCATTCCTGGAATCATTCTCGTAAATATTTTCTGCATCCTCTCTAAGGCCGTCACATCCTTCCTAAAGTGCGGCACCCAGAATTGTACACAATACTCTTCTAGTGTTATTTCCCTCGCGTGTACCGAAGTGTTCCCCACCTTTAGAGTGTTAAGAGTGTTTGTGTTGTGTTTTACTTTCTTGAATAAAGATCGAAATTCTTTCATTAAAACCTGTTGTCGACTGCACCTTTGTTCACGACCCCCAAATAAGATCGAGGTCTAGAACCAGGGGCGTGGGAGCGATTCGAACCGCTCACTGAGTCAGAGGTGAAGCTGACCCTACCACATCACCCCCAACAAATCATTCTCGTAAATCTTTTCTGCACCCTCTCTAAGGCCATCAAATTCTTCCTAAAGTGCGGTGCCCAGGATTGGAAACAATACTCCAGTTGTGGTCGGATCAGTGTTTTATAAAGGTTGATCATAACTTCCTTCCTTTTGTACTCTCTGCCTCCATTTCTGAAGCCCAGGATCCCGTAAGCTTTTTTAACCGCCTTCTCAACCTCCCAATCAAATCGGACCTGCCACAAAAAAGCTGCCCTCCTAATCATTTAGCTCCTCGTCGTTCACCTCTCTCCTGCTAGCAGATCGGAGGGGAGAGAGAGGATTGGCGGGGAGAGAGAGGATTGGAGGGGGGAGAGAGGAGATCGGAATGGTGAGAGAGTATTGGAGGGGGAGAGAAAGGATCAGAGGGGGAGAGACAGAGGATCGGAGGGGGAAAGAGAGGGTATTGGAGGGGGAGAGAGAGAGGATAGGAGGGGAGAGAGAGGATTGGAGGGTGAGACAGAGGATCAGAGGGGGGAGAGAGAGGATCGGAGGGGGGGAGAGGGGATCGGAGGGAGGACAGAGGGGATCAGAGGGGGAGAGAGAGGTTCGGAGGGGGTGAGAGAGGATCGGAGGGAGAGAGGGAGGATCGGAGAGGAAGAGAGAGGATCGGAGGGGGAGAGAGGGGATCGGAGGGGGAGAGAGGGGATCGGAGGGGAGGGAGAGAGGATCGGAGGCGGAGAGAGAGGATCAGAGTGGGAGAGAGGATCGGAAGGGAGGGCGAGAGGATGGAAGGGGTAGAGAGAGGATGGAAGGGGGACAGAAGATGATCAGCTGGGGAGAGGGAGGATCGGAGGGGGAGAGAGAGGATCGTAGGGGGAGAGAGAGGAACAGAGGGGGAGAGAGGGAATCGGAGATGGGAGAGGGAGGATTGGAGCAGGTGAGAGAGAGGATCGGAGCGGGTGAGACAGTGTCAGAGGGGGTGCGAGGGGATCGGAGCAGGGAGAGAGGGTTTCAGAGTGGGGAGAGTGTGGATCGGAGGGGGGAGAGAGGGTTTCGGAGGGGGGAGAGTGTGTTAATCGGAGGGGGAGAGAGGGGTTCGGAGGAGGGAGAGTGTGGGGATCAGAGGGATAGAGTGGGATTGGAGCTGGGAGAGAGAGAGGATCGGAGGGGAGAGAGAGAGGATCGAAGGTGGGAGAGAGATTGGATCGGAGGGGGGAGAGAGAGGATTGGAGGGGGAAGAGAGAGGATCGGAGGGGGAGAGAGAGGATCGGAGGGTGGAGGGACAGGAACGGAGCGGGAGAGAGATGGTTGAAGGGGGAGAGAGATGATCAGAGGGGGAGAGAGGATAGGAGGGGAGGAGAATGCATCAGAGGGGGAGAGAGAGGATCGGAGGGGGAGAGAGAGGATCAGAGTGGGAGAGAGGGGATCGGAGGGGTGAGAGAGGCGATCGGGGGGCGGAGGTAATCGGAAGGGAATAGAGGGAATCGAAGTGGGAGAGGGAGGGGATCGGAGGGGGGAAATGTGAAGGGATCAGAGGGATAGAGTGTGGATTGGAGAGGAGAGAGAGAGATGATAAGAGGGGAGAGGGAGTGGATCGAAGTGGGGAGAGAGAGGACCGGATGGGGAGAGAGAGGATCGGTGGAGAGATAGAGGTTTGGAGAGGGAGAGAGTGGATCGGAGAGGGAGAGTGGGGATCGGTGCGGGGGAGAGGGAGGTGCGGAGGGGGAGAAAGGGGATCGGAGAGGGGAGAGCGAGGATCGGAGGGGGAGAGAGGTGATCGGAGAGGGACAGTGAGGATCGGAGGGGGAGAGAGAGGATCGGAGGGGGAGAGAGTGGATCGGGGGGGGAGAGAGAGAGGATCGGAGAGGAAGAGAGAGGGGTTCGGAGGGACTGAATCGGAGGGGGGAGAGAGAGGATCGGAGGGGGGAGAGAGAGGATCGGAGGGGGAGTGAGATGATCAGAGGGGGAGAGAGGATCGGAGGTGTAGGGAAGTTGGAGGGGGAGAGAGAGGATCGGAGGGGAGAGAGAGGACTGGAGGAGCAGAGAGAGGATCGGAGGGGGGAGAGAGGTTTGGAGGGGAGAGAGAGGTTTGGAGGGGGAGAGAATGGATCGGAGGGGGAGAGAATGGATCGGAGGGTGGAGAGAGGATCGGAGGGTGGAGAGAGGATCGGAGGGGGAGATAGAGGACTGGAGGAGCAGAGAGAGGATCGGAGGGGCAGAGAGAGGATCGGAGGGGAGCGAGAGGTTTGGAGGGGGAGAGAATGGATCGGAGGGGTGGAGAGAGGATCGGCGGGAGAGAGGGAGGATCGGAGGCGGAGAGAGAGGGGATCGAAGGTGGGAGGGAGAGGATCGGTGGGGGAGAGGGAGAGGATCGGAGGGGGTGAGAGAGGATCGGAGGAGGAGAGAGAGAATCGGACGGGGAGAGAGAGGATCGGAGGGGGAGAGAGAGAATCGGAGGGGGAGAGAGAGGGGATCGGAGGGGGCGATAGAGGGGCTCGGAGGGGGAGAGAGAGGATCGGGAGGGGAGTAGTGATGATCGGAGGGGGAGACAGGGGATCGGAGGGGGAGAGTGAGAATCGGAGGGGGAGAGAGAGGAGGGGAGGGGAAGAGATAGGATCGGACGGGGAGAGAGAGTATTGGAGGGGGCGAGAGTGGATCGGAGGGGGAGAGTGAGAATCGGAGGAGGAGAGAGAGAGGATCGGAGGCGGAGAGAGAGGATCGGAGGGGGAGAGAGGATCGGTGGAGAGAGAGAGGATCGGAGGGGGAGAGAGAGGATCGGAGGGGAGAGAGGAACGGAGGGGGAGAGAGGGGATCGGAGGGGGAGAGAGGGGATCGGAGGGAGGCGAGGGAGGATTGGAGAGAGAGAGAGAGGATCGGAGCGGGAGAAAGAGGATCGGAGGTGGAGAGAGAGGATCGGAAGGGGAGAGAGGATCGGAGGGGGAGAGAGGGGATTGGAGGGGGAGAGAGGAGATCGGACGGTAGGGAGAGAGGATCTGAGGGGAGAGAGGGGATCGGAGGGGAGAGAGAGGTTCGGAGGGGGAGAGAGAGAGGTTCGGAGGGGGAGAGAGAGGATCAGAGGGGAGAGAGGATCGGGGGGGAGAGAGAGAGGTTCGGAGGGGGAGAGAGAGGATCGGAGGGGGAGAGAGAGGATCGGAGGGGGGAGAGATAATTGGAGTGGGAGAGAGGATCGGAGGGGGAAGAGTGAGGATCGGAGGGGGAGAGAGACGGGATCTGACACAAATAACCTCCCAGAGATGTCGGAGAACATAGGGTCTAATGAGAGGGAGGAACTGAAAGAAATCAGTATTTGTAGGGAAATAGTGTTCTGGAAATTGACGGGATTGAAGGCCGATAAATCCCCAGGGCCTGATAATCTACATCCTAAGGTATTTAAGGAAGTGGCCCTAGAAATAGTAGATGCATTGCTGGTCATCTTCCAAAATTCTATGGACTCTGGAACAGTACCCATGGATTGGAGGGTAGCTAATGTTACCCCACTATTCAAAAAATGTGGTAGAGAGAAAACGGGGAATTATAGACCGGTAAGCCTGACATCGGAAGTGGGGAAAATGCTAGAGTCCATTATAAAAGATGTAATAGCAGAGCACTTGGAAAACAGTGACAGGATCGGAGAAAGTCAACATGGATTTACAAAAGGTAAATCGTGCTTGACTAATCTACTGGAATCTTTTGAGGATGTAACTGGTAAAATAGATAAGGGAGAACCAGTGGATGTGGTGTATTTGGACTTTCAGAAGGCATTCAATAAGGTCCCGCATAAGAGATTAGCGTGTAAAGTTAAGGCACATGGGATTGGGGGCAAGGTATTGACTTGGATAGAGAACTGGTTGGCAGACAGAAAGCAAAGAGTTGGAATAAATGGGTCTTTTTCCGAGTGGCAGGCAGTGACTAGTGGGGTACCGCAGGGATCGGTCCTAGGACCCCAGCTATTCACAATATATATTAATGATCTAGACGAGGGAATTGGATGTAATATCTCCAAGTTTGCAGACGACACAAAGCTGGGTGGGAGTGTGTGCCGTGAGGAGGACGCCGAGAAACTCCAATATGATTTGGACAGGTTGGGTGATTGGGCAGAAGCATGGCAGAAGCAATATAATGTGGATAAATGCGAGGTTATCCACTTTGGTGTCAAAAACAGAAAGGCAGATTATTATCTGAATGGCAATAGATTGGGAGAAGGGGAAGTGCAACAAGACCTGGGTGTCCTTGTGCACCAGTCGCTGAAGGTAAGCATGCAGGTGCAGCAGGCAGGTTAAGAAGGCAAATGGTATGTTGGCCTTCGTAGTGAAAGGGTTCGAGTACAGGAACAAGGATGTCTTGCTGCAATTGTACAGGGCCTTGGTGAGACCACATCTTGAGTATTGTGTGCAGTTTTGGTCGCCTTATCACAGAATCACAGAATCCCCACAATGCAGATAGAGGCCATTTCAGCCCATCGAGCCTGCACCGACACATATCGCACCCTATCCCTGTAACCCCACGTATTTAATCCCCCTAACACTAAGGGTCAATTTATCATAGCCAAATCAACCTAACCTGCACATCTTTGGACTGTGGGAGGAAACCGGAGCACCCGGAGGAAACCCACGCAGACACAGGGAGAATGTGCAAACTCCACACAGACAGTCACCCGTGGCCGGATTCGAACCCGGGTTCCTGGTGCTGTGAGGCAACAGTGCTAACCACTATGCCACCGTGTTGCCCTAAGGAAGGATGTTCTTGCCATGGAGGGAGTGCAGCGAAGATTCACCAGGCTGATACCTGGGATGGCAGGAATGATGTATGAAGAGAGATTGCGTCGATCGGGCTTATACTCGCTGGAGTTTAGAAGAATGAGAGGGGATCTCATTGAAACTTATAAAATTCTAACAGGACTAGACAGACTAGATGCAGGAAGGATGTTCCCGATGGTCAGGGAGTCCAGAACCAGGGGTCACAGTCTAAGGATAAGGGGTAAGCCATTTAGGACTGAGATGAGGAGGAATTTCTTCACCCAGAGAGTGGTGAACCTGTGGAATTCTCTACCACAGAAGGCAGTAGAGGCCAATTCATTAAATATATTCAAGAAGGAGTTAGATATATTTCTTAAAGCTAAAGGGATCAAGGGATATGGGGAGAAGGCAGGGACAGGGTACTGAATTTGGATGATCAGCCATGATCTCATTGAATGGCGGAGCAGGCTCGAGGGGCTGAATGGCCTGTTCCTCTTCCTATCTTCTATGTGTCTATGTTTCTATGGAGGGGGAGAGAGTGGATCGGGGGGGAGGGGAGAGGATCGGATGGGGAGAGAGAGGATCGGAGGGGAGGAGAGAGGATCGGAGGGGGAGAGAGAGGGGATCGGAGGGGGGAGGGAGAGGATCGGAGTGGGAGAGAGCGGGGATCGGAGGGAGGAGGGAGAGGATCGGAGGGGGAGAGAGACGATCGGAGGGGGAGAGAGACGATCGGAGGGGGAGAGACGATCGGAAGGGGGAGAGAGATTTGGAGGGGGTGAGAGTGGATCCGAGGGGGAGAGAGGATCGGAGGGGGCGAGAGGTTTGGAGGGTGGAGAGAGAGGATTGGAGGGGGAGAGAGAGAGGTTCAGATGGGGATAGAGAGAATCGGAGGGGGAGAGAGAGGATCGGAGGGGAGAGATGATCGAAGGGTGAGAGAGAGAGGTTTGGAGGGGGAGAGCGAGGATCGGAGGGGGAGAGAGAGGATCGGAGGGGGAGAGAGAGGATCGGAGGGGGAGAAAGATGATCGGAGGGGGAGAAAGATGATCGGAGGGGGAGAGATGATCGGAGGAGGAGAGAAGATCGGAGGTGGAGAGAGTTTTGGAGGGGGAGAGAGTGGATCGGAGTGGGAGAGAGGGGATTGGAGGGGGAGAGAGAGGATCGGAGGGGGAGATAGAGGATTGGAGGGTGGAGAGAGAGGACCAGAGGGTGGAGAGAGAGGATCAGAGGAGGAGAGAGAGGATCGGAGGGGGAGAGAGAGGATCGGAGGGGGAGATAGAGGATTGGAGGGTGGAGAGAGAGGACCGGAGGGTGGAGAGAGAGGATCAGAGGAGGAGAGAGAGGATAGGAGGGGGAGAGAGAGGACGGGAGGGGGTGAGAGAGGATCGAAGGGGGAGAGAGAGGATCGGAGGGGGAGAGAGAGCGGATCGGAGGGGAGAGAGTGGATCGAAGGGGAGGAGAGAGGATCGGATGGGGAGAAAGAGGATCGGAGGGGAGGAGAAAGGATCGAAGGGGGAGAGAGAGGATCGGAGGGAGAGAGGGATTCGGAGGGGAAGAGATAGGGGATTGGAGGGGTGAGAGAGGATTGGAGGGGGAGAGAGAGGGGATCGGAGGGGGAGAGAGTGGATTGGAAGGGAGGAGAGAGGATCGGATGGGGAGAGAGAGGATCGGAGGGGAGGAGAAAGGATCGAAGGGGGAGAGAGAGGATCGGAGGGAGAGAGGGATTCGGAGGGGAAGAGATAGGGGATCGGAGGGGTGAGAGAGAGGGGATATGAGGGGTGAGATAGGATCGGAGGGGGAGAAAGAGGATCGGAGGGGGAGAGAGGATCAGAGCCAGAGAGAGAGAGAATCGGAGGGGGAGAGAGAGGATCGGAGGGGGAGAGAGAGGATCGGAGTGGGAGAGAGCGGATTGGAGGGGGAGAGAGGGGATCGGAGGGGGTGAGAGAGGATCGGAAGGGGAGAGAGAGGATCGGAGGGGGAGAGAGTGGATCGGAGGGGAGAGAGAGGATCGGAGGGGGAGAGAGAGGCTCGGAGGAGGAGAGAGAGGATCGGAGGGGGTGAGAGAGGATCGGAGGGGGAGAGAGAGGATCGGAGGGGGAGAGAGTGGATCGGAGGGGGAGAGAGAGGATCGGAGGGGAGAGAGAGAATCGGAGGGGGTGAGAGAGGATCGGAGGGGGAGAGAGAGGGGATCGAAGGGGGAGAGAGAGGATAGGAGGGGAGAGAGAGGATCGGAGGGGGAGAGAGTGGATCGGAGGGGAGAGAGAAAATCGGAGGGGGAGAGAGAGGATCGGAGGGGGAGAGAGAGGATCGGAGAGGGAGAGAGAGGCTCGGAGGAGGAGAGAGAGGATCGGAGGGGGTGAGAGAGGATCGGAGGGGGAGAGAGAGGATCGGAGGGGAGAGAGTGGATCGGAGGGGAGGACAGAGGATCGGATGGGGAGAGAGAGGATCGGAGGGGAGGAGAGAGGATCGAAGGGGGAGAGAGAGGATCGGAGGGGGAGAGAGAGGATCGGAGGGTGAGAGAGAGGATCGGAGGGGAGGAGAGAGGATCGAAGGGGGAGAGAGAGGATCGGAGGGGGAGAGAGAGGATCGGAGGAGGAGAGAGAGAGAATCGGAGGGGGAGAGAGAGGATCAGAGCCAGAGAGAGAGAGAATCGGAGGGGGAGAGAGAGAATCGGGGGACGGGAGAGAGAGGGTCGGAGGGGGAGATAGAGGATCGGAGGGGGAGAGAGGGGATCGGAGCGAGCGTAGAGGGTATCGGAGTGGGAGAGATAGAATCGGAGGGCGAGAGAGAGGATCGGAGGGGGGGAGAGAGGATCGGAGGGGGAGAGAGGGGATCGGAGGGGGAGAGAGAGGATCGGAGGGGGGGAGAGAGGATCGGAGGGGGGGAGAGGGGATCGGAGGGGGAGAGAGAGGATCGAAGGGGAGGAGAGAGGATCGGATGGAGAGAGAGGATCGGAGGGGGGGAGAGAGGATCGGAGGGAGAGAGAGAGGATCGGTGGGGGAGAGAGAGGATCGGAGGGGGAGAGAGAGGATCGGAGGGGGAGAGAGAGGATCGAAGGGGAGGAGAGAGGATCGGAGGGGGAGAGAGAGGATCGGAGGGGGGAGAGAGAGGATCGGAGGGGAGAGAGAGGATCGGAGGGGAGAGAGAGGGGATCGGAGGGGGAGAGAGGGGATCGGAGGGGGAGAGAGAGGATCGGAGCGGGGGAGATGATCGGAAGGGGGAGGGAGAGGATAGGAGGTGGAGAGAGGATCAGAGGGAGAGAGAGGATCGGAGGGGTGCGAGAGGATTGGAGGGGAAGAGAGAGGATCGGAAGTGGAGAGAGGATCAGAGCCAGAGTGAGAGAATCGGAGGGGGAGAGAGAGGATCGGGGAATGGGAGAAAGAGCATTCGAGAGCGAGAGAGAGGATTGGAGGAGGAGAGAGAGGATCGGAGGGGGAGAGAGAGGATCAGAGGGGGAGAGAGCGGATCGGAGGGGAGAGAGAGAAGATCGGAGGGGGAGAGAGAGAGGTTCGGAGGGGAGAGAGGATCGGAGGGTGAGAGAGAGGATCGGAGATGGAGAGAGAGGATCAGAGGGGAGAGAGAGGTTCGGAAGGGGAGAAAGGATCGGAGGGGGAGAGAGAGGATCGAAGGGGGGAGGGAGTGGATCGGAGGGAGAGAGATGATCGGAAGCGGAGAGAGCGGATCAGAGGGGGAGAGAGGATCGGAGGGGGAGAGAGGATCGGAGGGGGAGAGAGGATCGGAGGGGGAGAGAGAGGATCGGAAGGGGAGAGAGGATCAGAGCCAGAGAGAGAGAATCGGATGGGGAGAGAGAGAAGAGGGGGATGGGAGAGAGAGGATCGGAGAGGGAGAGAGAGGATCGGAGAGGGAGAGAGAGGATCGGAGAGGGAGAGAGACGATCAGAGGGGGAGAGAGGGGATCGGAGAGGGAGAGAGGGGATCGGATGGAGGAGAGGGAGGATCGGAGGGGGAGAGAGAGGATCGGAGGGGGAGAGAGGATCGGAGGGGGAGAGAGGATCAGAAGGGAGGGAGAGAGGATTGAAGGGGTAGAGAGAGAGATGGGGGATGGGATAGAGAGGATCGGAGAGGGAGAGAGAGGATCGGAGGGGGAGAGAGAGGATCGGAGAGGGAGAGAGGATCAGCGCCAGAGAGAGAGAATCGGAGGGGGAGAGAGAGAATTGGGGGATGGGTGAGAGGGAGAGAGGGGATCGGATGGAGGACAGGGAGGATCGGAGGGGGAGAGAGAGAGAATGGAAGGGGGAGAGAAGATGATCAGCTGGGGAAAGGGAGGATCGGAGGGGGAGAGGAAGGATCGGAGGTGGTGAGAGAGGATCGTAGGGGGAGAGAGAGGAACAGTGGGGGAGAGAGAGGATTGGAGGGGGTGAGAGAGAGGAGCGGAGGGGGTGAGACAGGGTCAGAGGGGGTGCGAGGGGATCGGAGGGGGAGCGAGGGGATCGGAGGGGGAGAGAGGGGATCGGAGGAGGGAGAGAGGTGTTCGGAGGGGGGAGAGAGGAACAGAGGGGGAGAGAGAGGATTGGAGTGGGTGAGAGAGAGGAACAGAGGGGGTGAGACAGGGTCAGAGGGGGTGCGAGGGGATCGGAGGGGGAGAGAGGGGATCGGAGGGGGAGAGAGGGGATCAGAGGGGGGAGAGAGGTGTTCGGAGGGGGGAGAGTGTGGATCGGAGGGGGGAGAGTGTGGATCGGAGGGGGGAGAGAGGGGTTCGGAGGGGGAGAGTGTGGATCAGAGGGGGGAGAGAGGGGATCGGAGGGGGGAGAGTGTGGATCGGAGGGGGGAGAGAGGTGTTCGGAGTGGGGAGAGAGTGGATCGGAGGGGGAGAGAGGTGTTCGGAGGGGGGAGAGTGTGGATCGGAGGTGGGAGAGAGGGGATCGGAGGGGGGAGAGTGTGGGGATCGGAGGGATAGATTGTGGATCGGAGCGGGGAGAGAGAGAGGATCAGAGGGGAGAGAGAGAGGATCGAAGGGGAAGAGAGATTGGATCGGAGAGGGGAGAGAGAGGATCGGAGGGGGAGAGAGTGGATCGGAGGGGGCGAGAGAGAATCAGAGGGGAAGAGAGGGGATCGGAGGGGGGAGAGGGAGGATCGGAGTGGGAGAGAGATGATTGAAGGGGGAGAGAGATGATTGGAGGGGGAGAGAGGATCGGGAGGAAGGAAAAAGCATCAGAGGGTGAGAGAGAGGATCGGAGGGGGAGAGAGGGGATCGGAGCGGGGGGGAGAGGCATTCGGAGGCGGGGAGGGGATTGGAGAGGGAGAGAGGGGATCTGTAAGAAACAGCTATTAGATTCATAGACGAAGTTTGTCTCTGAACAGAAATTAAAACTGCAGTCAGGAATAAATGGGGGAAGTGTCAGCAAGGTCAAATAACAAACACCGAAAGGCCTGAAAGTGATAAGGGGATCGTAAAATGCAAGACAACACAGGTGGTGGTACCATAGCTAGACAAAATGAAGCCGAAAAGTCATAAAATGTCCTTAAAGAAACATAACAAAATATTCCTCAGAAAGATAAGAGAAAGGCCTCGTCAGCCATGCAGAAAGGGGCAGTGAGAAATGTCTTCCCGCACCACACTTGGATCATAGATGATTGACACTAGATAGATCACAGCCCACCGAAATAACTATAAATATAGAGGGCTCAGAGCGGGAGTCGTGCGGCGAGGGGCGAAGGCTTCTTCGAGGTGGAAATCAATGCTGGCTTACGCCTAACACCTCCAACAGCTCAGGGGGACGAATCAACAGAAGTGACTACTGCGCTGATTGCAGAGACCCGCTGACCCGAGACCTCCACGCTGCCTCATCAGACATCCAACCAACCCTCCGTCTGGTCGTGGCGTTCCGCTTCGGGAGTCGTAGATCGCTCTCTACTGTCATGGGTTGTATGTCTATTATACTCAGCTTAATCCACATGTAATATCTGATTATGCTTTAAAACTGTAGCTCTTTAATAAAAGCCTTGCAACTTCTAAAGCCCTGTTGGGTAATCTGCATGTGGCCTGTGATCCGGATCTTACAGTGGTGTCAGTAGTGGGATCACAGAGTTGGGAGTTGTAAGGTTCCAGTCGGGGTGACCAGAGGGACTCGGTCAAACGCACATGATCATTGCTTAGACTGAGTATAGTATTTTACTCTCTCTGAAAGAAGGGAGCGGTAAAGAGCTTGTTGAAAGGTAAAACCAGAAATACAATGGTGTTGGCATTGTAAGAGTTAAAAAATTTAATTGTAATAATGTAAGGGCAAATCAGTTGTAATGTTTAAGATTAGTTGAACTGCTTAAAGGACTATAGTAAAGGTCAAAGTATCTCCCTTAGGCATGGAGACAGGGGTATAATTAGATAAAAGACCAACTTGCTTAGGCTGCAGTATAAATAATGCAGACACGGCAGAACAAAAATGTGAATCATTGTTTTTTACAATAAACTAGCCTCGAAGGGACTAAGAATGAAACCTCGCAGCGCAGCTGGTTGACAAAAAACAGAAGTAAAAGGATAAGTTTCGCTAACATTGTAAAATTCTAAACATGTTGGGGGAGAAGTTCAGTATCGCCCCCGTTGTTTTTAGACAACCTCAGGGTCACTCATGATGTAACCCTAACCCTGACTGTGCTGATGTTTGTATTTTTTGGCTTTTGGAAGTGTATAAAGAAGCGTGGCTGCCATTGTTAAGTTAAGAAGCGGGTCATGAGACCGCAGGCTGTGACGCTTCTCCCAGAGCGCTCTGAATTCTCCCGGAGCGCTCTGAATGAATAAACTGTGATCTTTTGCTTTACGACAGACTCGAGTGAATTAATTTTTCACCAACAGCATATCACCGGGAACAGTTGATAGATAGCCTGAAGGAAGTAAAGCATAAAGTGCAGGAGACAGAGGGAGAGATAAAGAAGGAAAAAAATCTAATTTGTAGGCTAACCAATCTGAAAACTCAGCAAAGGAAGGGAAAAAACAGGGATTTGGAAAGCCAGGAAAAGCTGCTGAGACACCGATTTAAAAAGAGAAACAAAAGAGAAATTTAAAGCTTTACCGACATGAAAGTTATTAACGTCTGTGCCGAGACAAACAAAACCCAAGATTTGCTGAGTGAAAGGAACTTTAAAAAATGCTGGAATTTCAGTTTGTACGAAAATGTGAGTTAAATTGTGAATGTTTTCCTGGCTATGAAATTTTAAGAAGTTACAGTATTTCTTTTGTCTGAAAAGTCTGTCTTTAAAAGAAAGATTCTGTTATGTGTGGTTTAGCTCCACCCACTTCTCTGTGTTAAAAGCATTTAAAAACTTTTGTCTTGTCTTGGATTTTGGAAGTTTTAAGAATGTGCGAATAAGATTGTGCCACAATAATTGGGGGAAAAAACTTTGAACTACAATTTAAGTTAAACTGGTGAGTAAAAACTGAGAAGAGCAAGAAAGTTTGTTTAACAAAAGATTAAGTTTCAGTCTAACATTTAACCTTGGAGTCACGGTTGCTATGGTGAAATCTTCCAAAGCAGTTTGATTTGATTTGCTTAATTTTTCTCCAGTTATATTCAATGGGGGAAAAATTCAGTTGGTTGCGCCTCCCGTTAGCGCCTTAAGAGGGCGCTAATGGGGCGCAAAGCATCCAGCGCCCAGGCACGGCGAAGTTTGCGCCGCTCGCGAAATTAACTAGACATTTTGCGGCGGCGCTAAACACTACCGCCACGATCTCCTGCGCCGGCAGATCATGACGTCACTCGAGTGCGCAATGCCCCGGTATCGCCCCGGAGCAGATATTGAGTGGTGCCCCCTGCCTTACCGCCTGATGCTAGCAACGACAGGTTGAGGGGAGCGTTCTGCAGTCATGAAGGGAAAGGGGGAGCGCTATTTAAAGGTGACCGCTTCCTGCCTTTTATTGTTGGTGCCATTTTTGAACTACGCATTCTGAGAGAGAGAGGGAGAGACTTCTAGAGAGATTCAATGTTGTGTGAAGGAGTTTTGGGTACTGAGCAGCACTTTGCAGGTTCATTTTGATTTGCCATTCCTTGTATCGATTTAGCAGAGACTGTGGGGGCTGCACTCTGAGCTCTTTGCCTGGTACTCTCCATTGTTCTTTCCAGCACATTTGATGTGCAGGTCTCTCCAGGCCGAGATTCAAGGCTGCAATGAGTAGGATGTGGATGGAAAGCAAGATTAACCATCCCCTTTAAGAACTGGCCCGTGCCATTGTGTGTGTGTTCCATTGCTGACTGACATCACATGAGCTTCGACAGCGCTCTGAGGTAGCGCCTCGCTCCTCGGCCTTTGCGCCTTAAGACAGGTGTGAAGCGCCTGATATAGCGCTGCAATCACCTCCAGGGGTGATAAAAGTCAAGTTTGCAGTCGGTGGCGATAATTAGCGCCAGGCACAAATCTTTGCGCCCGGCCGATAATTGCGCCCCAAATGGGGTGATACTGAATTTCTCCCCCAATGTTTTTACAGTATTTTGGAAAGACATCTGAGGAAAGGACAATAAGAAATATGATGTAATTTACTGGTTCTGCAAGCATGTGCTATTTTGTTTTGTTTGAACTGTTCTGTTCGTGTTTAGTTAAAGTGTGAAAACACATCTGTCTTTTTGGATCGGGAAAGTTTTTTTTAATTTACATGAAGTGACGCAATTGCGTGCGCCTGACAATGTTTCGCTCCACCTTCTTAAAGACCTGCAAAGGAGTTAACCCTTTCCACTGACAGCTGTTTAAGTTCACCGAGCAACAACTTTAGTATGAAATTTAAAGATATTGGACATTATTAAATTTAAGTTTCTTAATTTTAAGTTAATATTTCCCCACAGTGCCAGAAGGAAAATTATGATTTGATAAATTAACCCATTTAAGTAGAGTCACAATGGAGTCTCTTTTTCTTTTGATATATGGAAGTTACCTTGTAAACTAATTGCAGCACTTCTGTCTCTAATGTTAAAACACTGTGTAAGCCACCTAGCCTGGAAATCACTTGTTTCTGAAATTGGAAATGGAGGATAAATTGATAGAAATGAAATTGAACATTGACAAAACCTGTCAGCTCAATAATACTGCTGTTTGGATTGTGGGATAATTTTGTAATAACAAAATGGACTCAGGCGCTAGATATTGGGTTACTTTTGGGAAAATAAAAAATCCACTAAAATGATGATAAATAAAAAGTGTTAATAACTTGGACCAAGTGAGAATGTTTGATCTATGTTTTCAATCTTAAATATTGTACTGGACAGTAAAGTTCCTCCAGGGCTCATGAATGAGATATTTATAGTAATTAATAGGATGTGTAAAATGGAGAGAGGAAGTGATTGAGGGTATGAGATAGAAACAGGAGAATTACACCACCAATTGAGAATTTTCCAAACTTTCTAGTGAAAGTCAGGAAAGTGTAGTTAAGAATAGTAAATTGAGGTGGAAATATGCTTTAAAACTGTAGCTCTTTAATAAAAGCCTTACAACTTCTAAAGCCCTGTTGGGTAATCTGTGTGAGCCTGTGATCCGGTTCTTACAGATCGAAGGGGGGAGAGAGGGGATCGGAGGGGGGAGAGTGAAGGGATCAGAGGGATAGAGTGTGGATCGGAGAGGGGAGAGAGAGATGATAGGAGGGGACAGGGAGTGGATCGAAGGGGGGAGAGAGAGGATCAGAGGGGGAGAGAGAGGATCGGTGGAGAGATAGAGGTTTGGAGGGGGAGAGAGTGGATCGGAGGGGGAGAGAGGGGATTGGAGCGGGGGAGAGGAAGGATCGGAGGGGGAGAAAGGGGATCGGAGGGGGGAGAGGGAGGATCGGAGAGGGGAGAGAGGAGATTGGAGGGGGAGAGAGAGGATCGGAGGGGGAGAGAGGGGATCAGAGGGAGAAGGGTGAGGATCGGAGGGAGGAGGGTGAGGATCGGAGGGGGATTTCCCTAACACCATTTCCCTACAAATACTGATTTCTTTCAGTTCCTTCCTTTCATCAGACCCTATGTTCCCCAACATCTCTGGGAGGTTATTTGTGTCCTCCTTTGTGAAGACAGAACCAAAATATGTATTTAATTGGTCTGACATTTCTTTGTTCCCCATTATAAGTTCCCCTGATTCTGACTGCAAGGGACCTACGCTTGATTTCACTCATCTTTTTCTCTTCACATATCTATATCATGCAGCTTCTTTAGGCACAGGAGCCAGGTGGTGGGGGCGACACTGCTGGCAGTGACGACCTTAGTGGTGTACTCCCACATCGTTTTTTCTGGAGGGCCTCCTGGCCCCTGTGGGTAGAGGGCCTGTCCTGCAGCGTTGACCCCCCTGCACAAAGCTGGAGTGCTGCGTGCAAGACCCTGGGTGCCCCTTCCCTGGCTTGCTGAGCCATTGGTGGTAGCGCTGAGGCAGTTTTTCCCATTTGTTGCGTTCAGGAAGGTAATTCAGCTTGAACAGCTGAATATTGACATTTGGAACTTCTTTTAAATGTTGATTATTTGTTAAAAGACTGAACGGGTTGAAAAATGTACTGAAGCAGTGCATTTCATTGTCCCTTGCTTGCATGGCTCCTTTAAATTTCAGAGCTCCTCACTGCCCACAATGCATTGCTAGCTTCACAGCCTGGCACATAGACGCTCGGGGGAAGCAGCAACGTCGCACCAGGACTACAAATTGGTCCCGAATCCCTCGCGCAACCGGTGACAGCGTTGCACCTATGGTTAGCGCTGTGCCACCTGCCACCATGCCCCCCCCCCCGACCCCCCACACACCAATTTAGCTAGTTTAGCACTGCGGCCAATTTGGGCGGCCGTTAACGGCAGCTGGCGGTGACACCCACCACTTTTCGGGCGAGAACGAATTTTTCCTCCTACAGGCTCTGCCTTTTTCATTAGGGCCAAGAACTTTGCTCCGCGTCACTAACATTTACAGCAACGAGCATCCCCCGAACCACACGTCTCCCAGTCCATTACTTTATCAGACCATTGTACGTTGATCCCTGCAAACTTTTATGAAGCAGCCATAAATGCAACGGTACATTCGCAGGAATGTTTTATGAAGGGTCAACTTTGCATGACAGTTGCCCTGAATATCACCTTGGGACCCGGAATTCATTTGGGGAACTGAATGCAACCGAAAGGTGAGACAGCGCAGTTGCCTAAGTTCCAGATAACTTCCAAAAGTTACACAGCATTACATAGAAAAGTGTTTGGAAGACCCGCTGGAGGCATCAACCAGAGCACAGATCTCTGTGTATTACAGCAGAGCCTTTTGAACTTTTCTGTGTGAGGGGACCTGCAACTATCGACGCATCCTTCGAAACCCCCATCCTGAATTCCGAAAGACACCATTCCAAAACAAAGCACTCTCCTCACCGCAGAAAATATTTATTTTATACTTAGTGTAAGGCAACCAAAATTAACGAGCTGGTAGCATTGCCACCCAATCTGCTGTTGAATGGCCCTCATCCAGGCCTTTATCACCTCCAGACTCGAGTATTCCAGCGCTCTCCTGGTCACCTCCCACCTTCCGCCCTCCATAAACTCCAACTCATCCAAACCTCTGCTGCCCGTATCCTAACTCTCACCAAGTCCCGTTCGCCCATTGTCCCCGTGCTCCTGGTCCCCAAACACCTCAAATTCAAAACTCTCTTCCTTCTGCTTAAATCCCACCACGGCCTCACCCCCCCTCTCTATCTCTATAACCTCCCCGAGCCCTACAACCACCCTCCCACCCCGCACCCGCCCCGAAATCTCCATTCCTCCGACTCTGGCCTCATGCATTCAGTCCCCACCCCAGCATTGACAGTGTGCTTTCAGACACCTAGGTCGAACTGTCTGTCCATAAGAGGATTTGTAGATGGGGTTCTTTTCCTTAGAGCAGAGAAGGCTGAGGGGGGGACCTGATTGAGGTGTACAAAACTATGAGGGGCATAGATAGGGTAGATAGAAAGGAACTTTTCCCCTGAGTAGAGGGGTCAATAACCAGGGGGCATAGTTTCAAGGTAAGGGGCAGGAGGTTTAGAGGGGATTTGAGGAAAAAAAATTTCACCCAGAGGGTGGTTGGAATCTGGAACTCACTGCCTGAAAGGGTGGGAGAGGCAGGAACCCTCACAACATTCAAGAAGCATTTAGATGAGCACTTGAAATGCCATAGCATACAAGGCTACTGAACAAGTGCTGGAAAATGAGATTAGAATAGACAGGGTTTGATGGCCGGCGCGGACACGATGGGCCGAAGGGCCTCTTTCTGTGCTGTATAACTCTATGACTCTATGACTCTACAACAGGGAAGAGAGCAGATTCAGCGCGCGGAGAGCCCTTACCTCCGTAGTATGCCTTGAACAGAGTGGTCGGCGTCAGGGGTGTGAGGTTCAGCAGCTGTCCGGGGCTGACGGTCGGTCTCCCGTACGGCGGTCTCCTCTCCATGAACGTGGCCACCGCCCGGAGGATGCCAGCCTCGGTGATGTCAGCGTCCGTGTAGTCTTTGGATCCCAGATCCCTAGATTCTGGGTTTGGGTCAAAAGCTCGTGCCAGCGGGGCCATCAGGAGTGAGAGCAACACTGAGAGCTGCATCTGCGCTGGTGTCGAGAGAGGCTGCCAGATACAAAAAGGGGAAAACAAATACAGGAATCCTGAGTGGCAATTAGTACTCCAGCTAACTGAGCTACACAAAGGAAGGGTGTGTGAGCTAAAATGATTTGCATGAGTCATCCGTCAGAAAGACCACATGATTTTCATTGCCTTTTGATAGCAAGACGTACATAACTCTTGTAGGACGTGCCAAAGTGCCTTACAGCCAACTAAACACTATTTCTGCAGTCAGCCAATTTGTGTCAACAAAGAGAAAAGTGATAATACTGAGGGAGCACTGCACTCTCAGAGGGGCAGTGCAGATGGAGCTGTTTTTAGTGTAGGGCTAAATATTGGCCAGGACACCGGGGAGAACTCCCCTTACTCTTCTTTGAGGTAGTGGCCATGTTTTCTTTTATGTCCACTTGAGAGGGCAGACGAGGCCTCGGTTTAAAGTCTCATCGGAAAGACGGCACCTCTGACAGTGCAGCACTCCCTCAGTACGGCCCCTCCGACAGTGCAGCGCTCCCTCCGTACTAAGTTGGCAAGGGGATGGGCACCAGGATGTAGCATTAGAAAGGAGCAACAAAGGGCACAAAGGATTGGGAGAGACGGATAGCACTAGAGTAAGAAATAGTAAGATGTTAGGTGAGGACAGAATAAGAGAGAACACAGGATGGTCTAAGATAGGTTTACAGTGTATGTATGTGAACGCACGAAGCATAGTAAACAAGGTTGGTGAGCTGCAGGTGCATGGGAATATGATGTTGTGGCAATAACGGAGACCTGGCTCAAAAAAGGGCAGGATTGGGTATTAAATATTCCTGGATACAAGGTGTTCAGGAAAGATAGGGAAGGAAAGATAGGAGGTGGTGTGGCAGTATTGGTTAAGGAGAATATTACAGTGCTGGAGAGAAAGGATATCCTGGAGGGGTCAAGGACAGAATCCATATGGCTAGAGTTAAGAAATAAAGAGGTGCCATAACACTACTAGGTGTATTCTATACACCACCAAATAGTGGGAAAGATATGAAGGAGCAAATTTGCAGAGAAATTACAGAGATGCAAGAACTATAGAGTAGTGATAATGGGGGACTTCCACTATCCTAATATAGACTGGAATAGTAATAATGTAAAGGGCAGAGAGGGGGAAGAATTTCTGAAGTGTGTTCAGGAGAACTTTCTTGATCAGTATGTTTCTGACCCAACGAGGAAGGAGGCATTGCTGGATCAGGTTCTGGGGAATGAGATAGGTCAAGTGAAGCAAGTGTCAGTAGGTGAACATTTAGGGAACAGTGATCATAGTATCATAAGTGAGAAGTCGCACAACACCAGGTTATAGTCCAACAGTTTTATTTGAAATCACAAGCTTTCGGAGCGGCTGCTCCTTCGTCAGGTGAAGTGAAGGAATACAAAATCGACAAAGCATATATAGATAGAGAACAATGCATTTGTAACTTACAATGGCAGACGACTACATTTAATCCTCCTGACTGTTTATCTGCCAAGGTGTGACAAAAGGCAATCAGGTCAGCCAGGAAGGTACCACATCAAAGACATAGCAAGATACAACTGAGACAATGAGGTGGGGTTACAGGGGGTCTAATGTGTCAAAAGCTGCAGTCGGTATGGAAAACGATAAACTTTAAAATTTTTACTTTTTTACTGGGAATCACATCTGTGAACAAGCTAACGACGACTCGAGTCTGGATGACTCTACGTCATGTATCGTGACATAAACTCAAGATCCCGGTTGAGGCCGTCCTCATGAGTGCGGAACTTGGCTATCAGTTTCTGCTCGATGATTTTGCGTTGTCGTGTGTCTCTAAGGCCGCCTTGGAGAACGCTTAACCGCAGATCCGAGGCTGAATGTCCTTGACTGCTGAAGTGTTCCCCGACTGGGAGGTAACAATCCTGCCTGGCGATTGTTGCGCGGTGTCCATTCATACGTTGTCTCAGTGTCTGCATGGTCTCGCCGATGTACCATGCCGCGGTGCATTCTTTCCTGCAACGTATGAGGTAGACAACGTTGGCCGAGTCACATGAGTATGTACCATGTACCTGGTGGGTAGTGTCCTCACGTGTGATGATGGTATCTGTGTTGATGATCTGGCATGTCTTGCAGAGGTTGCCGTGGCAGGGTTGTGTGGTGTCGTGGTTGCTGTTATCCTGAAAGCTGGGTAATTTGCTGCGAACGATGGTACTTCTGAGGTTAGGCGGCTGTTTGAAGGCAAGTAGTGGAGGCGTGGGGATGGCCTTAGCGAGGTGTTCGTCGTCATCGATGACATGTTGAAGGCTGCGAAGAACATGGCGTAGTTTCTCCGCTCCGGGAAGTACTGGACGACGTAGGGTACCCTGTTGGTTGTGTCCCGTGTTTGCCTTCTGAGGAGGTCTATGCGATTTTTCGCTGTGGCCCGTCGGAACTGTCGATTGATGAGTCGAGCGTCATATCCCGTTCTTACGAGGGCGTTTTTCAGCGTCCGTAGGTGTCCATCGCGTTCCTCCTCGTCTGAGCAGATCCTGTGTATTCGCAGGGCTTGTCCATAGGGGATGGCTTCTTTAACGTGGTTAGGGTGGAAGCTGGAGAAGTGGAGCATCGTGAGGTTGTCCGTGGGCTTGCGGTAGAGTGAAGTGCTGAGGTGTCCGTCTTTGATGGAGATTCGTGTGTCCAGGAATGAAACCGATTCTGAGGAGTAGTCCATGGTGAGTTTGATGGTGGGATGGAACTTGTTGATGTTATCGTGTAGTCTTTTCAGTGATCCTTCGCCATGGGTCCAAAGGAAGAAAATGTCGTCGATGTATCTGGTGTACAGCGTTGGCTGGAGGTCCTGTGCAGCGAAGAAGTCTTGCTCGAACTTGTGCATGAAGATGTTGGCGTATTGGGGTGCGAATTTGGTCCCCATGGCTGTTCCGTGTGTTTGGGTAAAAAAATGGTTGTCGAAGGTGAAGACATTGTGGTCAAGGATGAAGCGGATGAGTTGTAGGATGGCGTCTGGAGATTGGCTGTTGTTGGTGTTGAGTACTGAGGCTGTCGCAGCGATGCCGTCATCGTGGGGGATACTGGTGTAGAGTGCCGATACGTCCATCGTGGCGAGGAGTGTTCCTGGTTCAACTGGTCCGTGGGTGCTGAGTTTCTGTAAGAAGTCTGTGGTGTCGCGGCAGAAGCTGGGGGTTCCCTGTACGATGGGTTTCAGGATGCCCTCGACGTATCCAGAGAGGTTCTCACACAGGGTTCCGTTGCCTGATACGATAGGACGTCCGGGTGTGTTGGCTTTGTGTATCTTTGGGAGGCAGTAGAAGTCTCCCATGCGGGGAGTACATGGGATGAGAGCGCGTAGGATGCTTTGAAGGTCTGGATCGAAGGTCTTGATCAGTCTATTGAGTTGGCGGGTGTGTTCTTTGGTCGGATCTGCGGGTAACTGTCTGTAGTGTTCCAGGTTGTCCAGTTGTCGGTATGCTTCTTTGCAATAGTCCATTCTGTTCTGTATAACGATGGCTCCTCCTTTGTCCGCTGGTTTGATGACGATGTTGCGGTTGGTCTTGAGAGCGTGGATGGCGTTGCGTTGTGCTCGGGTGACATTCTGGACTGTCTTGTGAGTGCGGCTGATGAATCTGGCATTGATGCATAGTATCATAAGGTTTAGATTAGCAATGGAAAAGGACAGGAAGCAATCTAGAGTAAAAATATTTAACTGGAGGAAGGCTAATTTCAGTGGGATGAGAACGGATTGGCAAGGAAAACTGCAATGGAACATGGGCTGCCTTTAAAGAGGAAATAGTTCGGGTACAGTCGAGGTACATTCTCACTAGGGGGAAAGGCAGGGCAACTAAAGTCAGAGCTCCCTGGATGACAAAAGAGATAGATAGTAAGATGAAGCAGAAAAAGAGCGCGTATGACAGATGTCAGATCGAGAATACATAAGAACATAAGAAATAAGAGCAGGAGTAGGCCATTCAGCCCCTCCGACAGTGCAGCGCTCCTCAGTACTGCCCCTCTGACAATGCAGTGCTCCCTCAGTACTGTCTCTCCGACAATGCAGCGCTCCCTCAGTACTGTCTCTCCAATAGTGCAGTGCTCCCTCAGTACTGTCTCTCCGACAGTGCAGTGCTCCCTCAGTACTGCCCCTCCGACAGTGCAGCGCTCCCTCAGTACTGCCCCTCCGACAGTGCAGTGCTCCTTCAGTACTGCCCCTCTCACATTGCAGCGCTCCCTCAGTACTGCCCCTCCGACAGTGCAGTGCTCCTTCAGTACTGCCCCTCTCACATTGCAGCGCTCCCTCAGTACTGCCCCTCTGACAGTGCAGTACTCCCTCAGCATTGCCCCTCCGACAGTGCAGTACTCCCTCAGTACTGCCCCTCCGACAGTGCAGTGCTCCTTCAGTACTGCCCCTCCGACAGTGCAGTGCTCCTTCAGTACTGCCCCTCCGACAGTGCAGTGCTCCTTCAGTACTGCCCCTCTGACAGTACAGTGCTCCCTCAGTACTGCCCCTCCGACAGTGCAGTACTCCCTCAGCACTGCCCCTCCGACAGTGCAGTACTCCCTCAGTACTGCCCCTCTGACAGTGCAGCGCTCCCTCAGTACTGCCCCTCTGACAGTACAGTGCTCCCTCAGCACTGCCCCTCTGACAGTGCAGTACTCCCTCAGTACTGCCCCTCCGACAGTGCAGCGCTCCCTCAGTACTGCCCCTCCGACTGTGCAGCGCTCCCTCAGTACTGACCCTCCGACAGTGCAGCGCTCCCTCAGTACTGCACTCGGAGTGTCAGCCTAGATTTTGCGTTCAAGTCTCTGGAATGGGGCTTGAACCCACGACCTTCTGACTCGGAGGCGAGATTTCGACCCTCTGAGACAAAGCTGACGCCTTAAGATTGTGAATAAAACAACATTTATTCATGAAATGATTGCTTCCTGGGGCGATGAGGCCTGAGAATCAGGGTAATGGTAGGAGCAAGATTTGCAGAAATAAAGCACCTTCAAAAACACAGGAATTATTAGATGACTAAAGACCAAGGTCCATCTGGTGCACCTTCTACCATCCTGGTAGTTGCATGATACAACGATAATGGAGTTGCTAACTAATCATAGTGATCAATCTCCGTCAATTAGTCTTCAATAGACCCAGATACGAGGTGAGGAAATCCCCAGTGGTGGAGGGCTTCGGGAACCGACTGACAGGCTGACATCTGAGGTAAGATGTAATGCTGGGCCCAAATGAACTCCAGTGGCTCCGACCGTGCTTCGAGATCAAACTTTTTGATCCAAATGGACAGCAGGATTCCTATGAATATTTGAGGATCACAATTCAGTCCTGTTTTTATTTGGAAACTTGGACGTATTGGTGTCCCCAATGGCACAGAACGTAATGACAACGGGAGCGGTGTGAGTTAAACAAAATCGAAGTTATCAAGATATTAAGGGGAACTGATAGGGTCGATAGCGAGAAACTATTTCCGCTAGTTGGGGAGTCTAGGACTAGGGGGCACAGGTCTAAAAATTAGAGCCAGACCTTTCAGGAGTGAAGTTAGGAAACACTTCGACACACAAAGAGTGAAGTTTGGAACTCTCTTCCGCAAACGGCAATTGATGCTAGTTCAATTATTGATTTTAAATCTGAGATTGATAGATTTTTGATAACCAAAGGTACTAAGGGATATGGGCCAAAGTCGGGTATATGGAGTTAGGTCGTGATCTTATTGAAAGGCGGAACAGGCTCGAGGGGCTAAAGGGCCTCCTCCTGTTCCGATGTTCCTATGTTCCGAAACAGCATCTGTCGGCATCTTTCGAGTCAGGCTGTTCCTGGACCCTGCAATCAGGGGCTGCAAAAGCTGTGCTCCATTCAAAGCGCGGTGGATTGGTAAATGTTACAGGGCCCCGTTCCTTCCCATCAACCTGCTGCGACATTACTGGCTGGGGACAGAAATTGAAAAAGGGCAGCTCCTTCACGGAATGAGGGAAGAGAAAGTCGAGCTAGCGGGAGAGAGGCGAACGACGAGGAGCTAAATGATTAGGAGGGCAGCTTTTTTGTGGCAGGTCCGATTTGATTGGGCGGTTGAGAAAGCAGTTAACAAAGCTTACGGGATCCTGGGCTTCATAAATGGACAAAATTGAGAGGTCGCACAACACCAGGTTATAGTCCAACAGTTTTATTTGAAATCACAAGCTTTCGGAGCTATCGATTTGCTCCTTCCTCAGGTGAAGTAAATTAGATACAGAATCTCCAAAGCATATATAGATAGAAAACAAAGCATGTGTACTTTACAATTGCAGACCAATAAATTAAATCATCCTGACTATCTGCCGAGGTGTGATAAAGTTAATTAAGTCAGCCAGGAAGGTACCACATCAAAGACACAGCAAGATACAACTGAGACAATGAGGTGTAGTCGCAGGGGTTCTAACGTGTCAAAAGCTGCCGTCTGTATGTAAAACGAAAAGCTTTAACATTTTTTTACTTTTTTACTGGGAAAATTTTTACTTTTTTACTGGGAATCACATCTGTGAACAAGCTAACGACGACTCGAGTCCGGATCACGTCATGTATCGTGACATAAACCCAAGATCCCGATTGAGACCGTCTTCATGAGTGCGGAACTTGGCTATCAGTTTCTGCTCGCTGATTTTGCGTTGTCGTGTGTTTCTAAGGTTGCCTTGGAGAACGCTTACCCGCATCTCCGCATCTTACGGCATCTCCGCATCATTCATAAATGGAGGCAGAGAGTACAAAAGGAAGGAAGTTATGATGAACCTTTATAAAACACTGATCCGACAACAACTGGAGTATTGTTTCCAACTCTGGGCACCGCACATTAGGAAGGATGTGATGGCCTTAGAGAGGGTGCAGAAAAGATTTGTTGGGGGTGATGTGGTAGGGTCAGCTTCACCTCTGACTCAGTGAGCGGTTCGAATCGCTCCCACGCCCCTGGTTCTAGACCTCGATCTTATTTGGGGGTCGTGAACAAAGGTGCAGTAGACAACAGGGTTTGATGAAAGAATTTCGATCTTTATTCAAGAAAGTAAAACACAACACAAACACTCTTAACACTCTAAAGGTGGGGCACACTTCGGTACACGCGAGGGAAATAACACTAGAAGAGTATTGTGTACAATTCTGGGAACCGCACTTTAGGAAGGATGTGACGGCCTTAGAGAGGATGCAGAAAATATTTACGAGAATGATTCCAGGAATGAGGGACGTCAGTTACAGTGGCTTGTAGGGGGTGGTGTTTTGTGTCAGCTTCACCTCTGACTCAGTGAGCGGTTCGAATCGCTCCCACTCCCTTGGTTCTAGACCTTGGACTTATTTGGGGGTCATGAACAAAGGTGCAGTAGACAACAGGTTTTGATGAAAGAATTTCGATCTTTATTCAAGAAAGTAAAACACAACACAAACACTCTTAACACTCTAAAGGTGGGGAACACTTCGGTACACGCGAGGGAAATAACCTTAGAAGAATGCTTCACCCTCCCAATCCCACTTCACTCGCTAGGTTGGGCTCTGGAGAACCAGGGATAATGCTCACCAAACGAATCCTTGACAGTTGAGAGTTAGGGTTTAGAGTCTTTTGAGTAAAAGGTTTCCTAAGGCCCTTGTTGCCGCGAGGTGTCCGATGGTCACTGAGGCGGTCGCTCTGGTCTCTTCTTGCGTGTCGGCCTGCTTCTGGAGTTGTTGGCCTTCTTTGTTGAACCACTTTCCGTTTAAACTGTCTTCTTCCGAGCTGTGGAACTGCCTTCTTGCAGAACTGTGAAAACTGCCTTCTGCCTGCTTGTTGAACTTGAACTGTTTTACTGGAGAACTGGAGAACTCCCTTCTCACTGAGCTGTCTTCTTTAACTGCCCAACTTGCTTCTCCTGAACTCTGTAATTCCAGCACTGACTTCTGCTGAAAAACAGGCTTTCAAATTGAACTGCAGAACTGCCTTCTGTTGAACTTGAACTGTTGCTACTCCTGAACTGCTTGATGGGCCTTCAATTACACTAAATTGAAGTGGCCTTATCAAAACCAAATCAAATCCCGGTCATTATAAGACCTCGTTAACAGTAACGACTTTACTAGCGTGTTAACTGGTTTTGTAAATGTGTGAAGTGGTTTCAGGATAGCTCCATCCTGTTGATCTGTTGTTTAATCGGAGTTTGAATTGTCCTCATGTTTTGGGTTTCTTGACTGGACCTAGGACTTCGATCGAATATTTGCTTTATGCATGTATTTAATGGGTTTTGTAATCGGTTTGATGGGACCTGTTGTTTTGGGTGGGACTGTCTCCTCCTAGGGTCTATTGTCAAAATGTTAATGCTTGCTGGGGCTTGAGTGAGGTCATCCCGATTCCCCAGACAATGCAATTTAACTGCAATACCCAAAACTGCTTTTGCAGAGGTCGAGTCCAACATCCTTCACAGCCTTTCCTCCCTGTACAGGCCCAGACATGCTTTTAAAATGCCAAAACTTGGTTTTTGGTCTTGCAGTCTCTTAGTTTAGGCCCAAATGCATTTTTATCACTCTGAGGTAGTTCCAAAGTCCTTTTTCCTTAGGTTTTGGGGATCTGCAAATTTTGGAAACCTTACAGGTTCCAGGAATGAGGGAAGTCAGTTACATGGATTGTAGGGGGAGGTGGTTTGTGTCAGCTTCACCTCTGACTTCTGAGCGGTTCGAATCGCTCCCACTCCCTTGGTTCTAGATCTTGGACTTATTTGGGGGTTGTGACAAAAAGTGCAGCAGACAACTGGTTTTGGTGCAAGAAACTTTGATCTTTATTCAAGAGAGAAAAATATAACACAACAATCTTAACACTCTAATAAAGTGGGGAACACTTCGATACACACGAGGGAAATTACAGTAGAATACATCACCCCTCCCAATCCCACTTTACTAGCTAAGTTGGGCTCTAGAGGACCAGGGATAATGCTCACCAAAACGACTCCTTGACAGTTGAGCTGTGTCACGGTTTTGGGGTTCGGTGGGTGTGTTGGTTGGTGCCTGCCGTACCCCGGACGCGGTAGAGGACTTCAACTGCGTATCTGGTCAGTCTTCGCGAGTCCGCTGATGCGGTAGGGTGCGTATTGGATTTATCGGGTGAGCACCCACTTTTCTTCGGTTAGAGTTAGGGTTTAGAGTCTTTTGAGCAAAAATCTTACCCAGGGGTAAGTCAGGAATAGATTGCAGAGTGGAAAACTTGCGAGTCTTCGGTTTTCTACCGAGTGCATGTGAGTACACGCATTTGTGTGTTTATATGTGTGTACACAGCACTAATACTCTCGAATTCAGACAACACACAGCGCTAACACTCCCGAGTTCTGACAACACACAGCACTAACACTCCCGAATTCAGACAAGGCACAGTGCTAACGCTCCCAAGTCCAGACAACACACAGCGCTAACACTCCCGAGTTCAGACAATGCACAGCGCTAACATTCCCGAGTTCAGACAATGCACAGCGCTAACACTCCCGAGTCGAGACAACACACAGCGCTAACATTCCCGAGGGGGAAAGGACAGTGTCTGACCCACCGCAACACCCACTCCCAGAGGGGGAAAGGACAGTGTCTGACCCACTGTCAAACACTGTCCTTTCCCCCTCTGGGACTGTGCGGTGCAGAGGCTCAGACACTGTCCTTTCCCCCTCTGGGATTGGGTGGTATGGTGGGTCGGACACTGTCCTTTCCCCCTCTGGGACTGGGTGGTGCGGTGGGTCAGACACTGTCCTTTCCCCCTCTGGGACTGGGTGTTGTGGTGGGTCAGACACTGTCCTTTCCCCCTCTGGGACTGGGCGGTGCGGTGGGTCAGACACTGTCCTTTCCCCCTCTGGGACTGGGTGGTGCAGTGGGTCAGACACTGTCCTTTCCCCCTCTGGGACTGGGTGGTGCAGTGGGTCAGACACTGTCCTTTCCCCCTCTGGGACTGGGTAGTGTGGTGGGTCAGACACTGTCCTTTCCCCTCTAGGACTGGGTGGTGCGGTGGGTCAGACACTGTCCTTTCCCCCTCTGGGACTGGGTGATGCAGTGGGTCAGACACTGTCCTTTCACCCTCTGGGACTGGGTGATGCAGTTAGTCAGACACTGTCCTTTCCCCCTCTGGGACTGGGTGGTGCAGTGGGTCAGATACTGACCTTTCACCCTCTGGGACTGGGTGGTGCAGTGGGTCAGACACTGTCCTTTCACCCTCTGGGACTGGGTGGTGCGGTGGGTCAGACACTGTACTTTCACCCTCTGGGACTGGGTGGTGCTGTGGGTCAGATACTGACCTTTCACCCTCTGGGACTGGGTGGTGCAGTGGGTCAGACACTGTACTTTCACCCTCTGGGACTGGGTGGTGCCGTGGGTCAGACTCTGTCCTTACCCTCTGGGACTGGGTGGTGCGGTGGGTCAGATACTGACCTTTCCCCCTCTGGGACTGGGTTGTGCAGTGGGTCAGACACTGTCCTTTCACCCTCTGGGACTGGGTGGTGCAGTGGGTCAGACACTGTCCTTTCACCCTCTGGGACTGGGCGGTGCAATGGGTCAGACGCTGTCCTTTCCCCATCTGGGACTGGGTGGTGCAGTGGGTCAGACTCTGTCCTTTCCCCCTCTGGGACTGGGCGGTGCGGTGGGTCAGACACTGTCCTTTCCCCCTCTGGGACTGGGCGGAGCGGTGGGTCAGACACTGTCCTTTCACCCTCTGGGACTGGGTGGTGCAATGGGTCAGACACTGTCCTTTCCCCATCTGGGACTGTGTGGTGCAGTGGGTCAGACACTGTCCTTTCCCCCTCTGGGACTGGGCGGTGCGGTGGGTCAGACACTGTCCTTTTCCCCTCTGGGACTGGGCGGTGCGGTGGGTCAGACACTGTCCTTTCCCCCTCTGGGACTGGGTGGTGCGGTGGGTCAGACACTGTCCTTTCCCCCTCTGGGACTGGGTGGTGCGGTGGGTCAGACACTGTCCTTTCCCCCTCTGGGACTGAGTGGTGCGGTGGGTCAGACACTGTCCTTTCACCCTCTGGGACTGGGCAGTGCAGTGGGTCAGACACTGTCCTTTCACCCTCTGGGACTGGGTGATGCAGTTGGTCAGACACTGTCCTTTCCCCCTCTGGGACTGGGTGGTGCAGTGGGTCAGATACTGACCTTTCACCCTCTGGGACTGGGTGGTGCAGTGGGTCAGACACTGTCCTTTCACCCTCTGGGACTGGGTGGTGCGGTGGGTCAGACACTGTACTTTCACCCTCTGGGACTGGGTGGTGCTGTGGGTCAGATACTGACATTTCACCCTCTGGGACTGGGTGGTGCAGTGGGTCAGACACTGTACTTTCACCCTCTGGGACTGGGTGGTGCCGTGGGTCAGACTCTGTCCTTACCCTCTGGGACTGGGTGGTGCGGTGGGTCAGATACTGACCTCTCCCTCTCTGGGACTGGGTTGTGCAGTGGGTCAGACACTGTCCTTTCACCCTCTGGGACTGGGTGGTGCAGTGGGTCAGACACTGTCTTTTCACCCTCTGGGACTGGGTGGTGCAATGGGTCAGACACTGTCCTTTCCCCATCTGGGACTGGGTGGTGCAGTGGGTCAGACACTGTCCTTTCACCCTCTGGGACTGGGTGGTGCAATGGGTCAGACACTGTCCTTTCCCCATCTGGGACTGTGTGGTGCAGTGGGTCAGACACTGTCCTTTCCCCCTCTGGGACTGGGCGGTGCGGTGGGTCAGACACTGTCCTTTTCCCCTCTGGGACTGGGTGGTGCGGTGGGTCAGACACTGTCCTTTCCCCCTCTGGGACTGGGTGGTGCGGTGGGTCAGACACTGTCCTTTCCCCCTCTGGGACTGGGCGGTGCGGTGGGTCAGACACTGTCCTTTCCCTCTCTGGGACTGGGTGGTGCAGTGTGTCAGACACTGTCCTTTCCCCCTCTGGGACTGGGCGATGCAGTGGGTCAGACACTGTCCTTTCACCCTCTGGGACTGGGCGGTGCGGTGGGTCAGACACTGTCCTTTCCCTCTCTGTGACTGGGTGGTGCAGTGTGTCAGACATAGTCCTTTCACCCTCTGGGACTGGGCGGTGCGCTGGGTCAGACACTGTCCTTTCCCCCTCTGGGACTGAGTGGTGCGGTGGGTCAGACACTGTCCTTTCACCCTCTGGGACTGGGCGGTGCAGTGGGTCAGACACTGTCCTTTCCCCCTCTGGGACTGGGTGGTGCGGTGGGTCAGACACTGTCCTTTCACCCTCTGGGACTGGGCGGTGCGGTGGGTCAGACACTGTCCTTTCCCCCTCTGGGACTGGGCGGTGCGGTGGGTCAGACACTGTCCTTTCACCCTCTGGGACTGGGCGGTGCGGTGGGTCAGACACTGTCCTTTCCCCCTCTGGGACTGGGCGGTGCGGAGGGTCAGACACTGTCCTTTCCCCCTCTGGGACTGGGCGGTGCGGTGGGTCAGACACAGTCCTTTCACCCTCTGGGACTGGTTGGTGCGGTGGGTCAGACACTGTCCTTTCCACCTCTGGGACTGGGTGGTGCGGTGGGTCAGACACTGTCCTTTCCCCCTCTGGGACTGGGTGGTGCGGTGGGTCAGACACTGTCCTTTCCCCCTCTGGGACTGGGTGGTGCGGTGGGTCAGACACTGTCCTTTCCCCCTCTGGGCCTGGGCGGTGCAGTGGGTCAGACACTGTCCTTTCCCCCTCTGGGACTGGGTGGTGCGGTGGGTCAGACACTGTCCTTTCCCCCTCTGGGACTGGGCAGTGCGGTGGGTCAGACACTGTCCTTTCACCCTCTGGGACTGGGCATCAATCGTGGGTCAAACTGATGTGTTGAATGTCTTTGCTCGCTACTGGCTACGAGTTAACCCAACATTTTCAGGGAATTAACTGGAGTAACTTGTCAGGGATTGGCTTTATCTTCACATTCTGCTTCCTGACACTGTTGACTCTGGGTATCAATATTCAACTGAGAGGATTGAAACATTCGGTGGCTCTCTGAGCCAGCCCGTGAAAAGAAAGCTTTAAAATTCCCATCGAAAATGACGTTGAAATATTCCCTGTAGATGTTTGACAAATCTTAAAGGGGCGAGGTCAGCCCAGAGCCCTGGTGGGGAATTTTCTCTCTTGGCTTTGCAGACACACAAGAGAATTGTGTGTTTTAGGGCACTAGGGGAATCAAGGGACATGGGCATAGTGTGGTAAAGTGGAGTTAGAACATAAATAGGAGCAGGAGTAGGCCATACGGCCCCTCGAGCCTGCTCCGCCATTCAATAAGATCATGGCTGATCTGATTTTGGCCTCAACTCCACTTTCCTGCCTGTTCTCCGTAACCCTCGACTCCCCTGTAGCTCAAATATCTGTCTATCTCCGCCTTGAATCTGTTCACTGACTCAGCCTCCACAGATCTCTGGGGGAGAGAATTCCTAAGATTCACGACCCTCAGAGAAGAAATTCCTCCTCATCTCCGTCTTAAGTGGGCGCCCCCTTATCCTGAGACTATGGAGTGTGTGTGTGTGTGTGGGGTGTGGGGTGTGATTGGGTGTGTGTGTCAGTGTGTGTGTGTGTGTGTGTATATGTGTGTTTGGGTGTGTGCGTGGTGTGTGTCTGTGTGTGTAAGTCTGTTTGAGTCTGTGTGTGTCTGTGTGTGTGAGAGGATGTGTGTTTGGGTGTGTATGCGAGTGTGTGCATATTTGGGTTTGGTTAAGTGTGTATATGTGGGTATGGGTGTGTGTGCGAGTGTGTGTGTGTATATGCGTGTTTGTGTCTGTGTGTGTATGTGCATGTGGCCCAAGATATATCCCTGCATGGGCATCGAACTGTCATTCAACCTCCTCTGCCCAAAAACACTGCAAGGATCTCCTCCTGCGGGGATAACCAGGTTACCTGAGTTATGTCTTTTATCTCGTCCCAGGGATCTCTTACACTTGCATAGCTGGTCCAGGGGTCACCTGTTGGTCAGATTTAAGTTGGCTCCTTCCTAGGATCAGATTAACCTTCTTCCCACATTGGAACAATCCATCAGATGTTACACCTCCCATTAAACAAACTCCTCACTTAATTACTTTCAGAACAAAGCAAGCAATTAGATTTAAGTGGTGTTTAATCTTGTGTTATATCCACCCTTTACATAAATACATTAATGGCAATCTCTGAGTTTCCGGGTGAGCTCATCATATTTTCATATATTTCTCAGTTGATGAATCAGTACTCCTCCAGGTTGAACACCACTTGGAAGAAGCACTGAGAGTAGCAAGGGCACAGAAAATACTCTGGGTGGGGGACTTCAATGTCCATCACCAAGACTGGCTCAGTAGCACCACTACTGACCGAGCTGGCCAAGTCCTGAAGGACATAACTGCCAGTCTGGGCCTGCGGCAGGTGGTGAGAGAACCAACACGAGGGAAAAACCTACTTGACCTCGTCCTCACCAATCTACCTGTCGCAGATGCATCTGTCCATGACAGTATTGGCACAGTCATTGTGGAGACGAAGTCCTGTCTTCACACTGAGGACACCCTCCGTCAGTTGTGTGGCACTACCACCATGTTAAATGGGATAGATTCAGAACAGATCTAGCATTTCAAAACTGGGCATCCATGAGGCACTGTGGGCCATCAGCAGCAGCAGAAATGTATTCTACCACAATCTGTAACCTCATGGCCCGGCATATCCCTCACTCCACCATTACAATCAAGCCAGGGGACCAACCCTGGTTCAATAAAGAGTGTGGAAGACCATGCCAGGAGCAGCACCAGGCGTACCTAAAAATGAGGTGCCAACCTGGTGAAGCTACAACACAGGACTACATGCATGCTAAACAGCGGAAGCAGCATGCTATAGACAGAGCTAAGCGATCCCACAACCAACGGATCAGATCAAAGCTCTGCAGTCCTGCCACATCCAGTCATGAATGGTGGTGGACCATTAAACAACTAACGGGAGGAGGAGGCTCCATGAATATCCCCATCCTCAATGGTGGCAGAGCCCAGCACATGAGTGCAAAAGACAAGGCTGAAGCGTTCGCAACCATCTTCAGCCAGAAGTGCAAAGTGGATGATCCACATCGGCCTCCTCCTGAGATCCCCACCATCACAGAAGCCAGTCTTTAGCCAATTCGATTCACTCCACATGATATCAACAACAGGCTGAGAGCACTGGATACAGCAAAGCCTATGGGCCCTGGCAACATCCCGGCTATCGTGCTGAAGACTTGTGCTCCAGAACTAGCCGCGCCTCTAGCCAAGCTGTTCCAGTACAGCTACAACATCTGGCATCTATCCGACAATGTGGAAAATTGCCCAGGCATGTCCTGTTTACAAAAAGCAGGACAAATCCAATCCAGCCAATTATCGCCCCATCAGTCTACTCTCAATCATCAGCAAAGTGATGGAAGGTGTCATCGACAGTGCTATCAAGCGGCACTTACTCAGCAATAACCAATCACCGATGCTCAGTTTGGGTTCCGCCAAGGCCACTCGGCTCCCGACCTCATTACAGCCTTAGTCCAAACAACTCACTTAATTACTTTCAGAACAAAGCAAACAGTTAGATTCCCCTCTACCGTGGTTGACACGGCCCTCGACCGTGTCCGTTCTATCTCCCACACTTCAGCCCTCACCCCAGCCCCTCCCTCCCGGAACCACGATAGAGTTCCCCTTGTCCTCACCTTTCACCCCACCAGCCTCCACATTCAACGGATCATCCTCCGCCATTTCCGCCACCTCCAGCGTGATCCCACCACCAAACGTATCTTCCCCTCACCTCCCCTTTCAGCATTCCGTAGGGACCGCTCCCTCTGAGACACCCTAGTCCACTCCTCTATCACCCCCAGCACCCCTTCCCCCTCGCCCGGCACCTTCCCGTGCAAGCGCAGGAGATGCAACACCTGCCCTTATACATCCCCCCTTCCCACTCTCCAGGGCCCCAAACACCCCTTCCAGGTGAAACAGCGAATTACTTGTACTTCTTGCAATCTAATATACTGTATTCGCTGCTCACGATGTGGTCTCCTCTATATTGGGGAGACCAAACGCAGATTGGGTGACTGCTTTGCGGAACACCTCCGTTCAGTCTGTAAGGGTGACCCCGAGCTTCCGGTCGCCTGTCACTTTAATTCACCGCTCCACGCCCACTCTGACCTCACCGTCCTCGGCCTCTTGCATTGTTCCACGGAAGCTCAGCGTAAGCTCGAGGAACAGCACCTCATCTTCCGATTAGGCACTTTACAGCCTTCCGGACTCAATATCGAGTTCAACAATTTCAGATCATAACCTCGGCCCCTACCATATTTATATATATTTTATCCACACTTTTGGTTTGTGCCTTTTCCCCTTTTTTTTCTCTCTCTCCCCCACGGCAGCTGTCTCTCATTCTGCCAGCATTTCACACTTCACACTTCTGAGCCATCTTTTGTTTCTTAACCTGTCCTATTACCATCTCGTCTTGCCTTGAGCATCTCTTAATGTCTCTACTTACCATAGACCACCCCTTTTGTTCTTTTATTCCTTCCCCCAGCCTCCCACTTGCTTTTTTATCGGTTACATTTTCTACTTTTTTCTCAGTTCTGACGAAGGGTTTCGACCTGAAACGTTAACTCTGTTTCTCTCTCCGCGGATGTTGCCTGGCCTGCTGAGTTTTTCCAGCGTTTTCTGTTGTTATTTCAGTTATCCAGCATCCGCAGTATTTTGCTATTGTATCAGAGTTAGATTTAAGTGGTGTTTAATCTTGTGTTATATCCACCCTTTACATAAATACATTAATGGCAATCTCTGAGTTTCCAGGTGAGGTTATCATATTTTCATATATTTCTCAGCTGATGAATCAGTGCTCCTCCATGTTGAGCACCACTTGGAAGAAGCACTGAGGGTAGCAAGGGCACAGAATGTACTCTGGGTGGGGGACTTCAATGTCCATCACCAAGAGTGGCTCGGTAGCACCACTACTGACCGAGCTGGCCAAGTCCTGAAGGACATAACTGCCAGTCTGGGCATGTGACAGGTGGTGAGAGAACCAACACGAGCGAAAATCCTACTTGACCTCATCCTCACCAATCTACCTGTCGCAGCGGTGCCTGTCCATGACAGTATTGGTAGCAGTGACCACCGCACAGTCATTGTGGAGACAAAATCTCATTCACATTGAGGACACCCTCCATCGTGTTGTGTGGCACTACCACTGTGCTAAATGGGATAGATTCAGAACAGATCTCGCAGCTCAAAACTGGGCATCCATGAGGCGCTGTGGGTCATCAGCAGCAGCAGAATTGTATTCCACCACAATCTGTAACCTCATGGCCCGGCATAACCCTCACTCTACCATTACCATCAAGCCAGAGACCCAACCCTGGTTCAACAGGGAGTGTAGAAGAGCATACCAGGAGCAGCACCAGGCGTACCTAAAAATGAGTTGCCAACCAGGTGAAGCTACAATACAGGACTACATGCATGCTAAAAAGCGGAAGCAGCATGCTATAGACAGAGCTAAGTGATCCCACAATCAACGAATCAGATCAAAGCTCTGCAATCCTGCCACAATGCTGGTGGACCATTAAACAACTAATGGGAGGAGGAGGCTCCATGAATATCCCCATCCTCAATGATAGTGGAGCCCAGCACGTGAGTACAAAAGACAAGGCTGAAGCGTTTGCAACCATCTTCAGCCAGAAATGCCGAGTGGATGATCCATATCGGCCTACTCCCGAGGTCTCCACCATCACAGGTGTCAGTCTTCAGCCAATGTGATATCAAGAAACAGCTGAGTGCACGAGATACAGCAAAGCCTATGAGCCCCGACGACATCCCGGCTGTCATGCTTAAGAATTGTGCTCCAGAACTAGCCGCGCCTCTAGCCAAGTTGTTCCAGTACAGCTACAACACTGGCATCTATCCGACAATGTGGAAAACTGCCCAGGTATGTCCTGTCCACAAAAAGCAGGACAAATCCAATCCGGCCAATTACGACCCCTGTGGTGGTGTTTGTGTCAGCTTCACCTCTGACTTCTGAGCGGTTCGAATCGCTCCCACTCCCTTGGTTCTAGACCCTGGACTTATTTGGGGGTTGTGACAAAAGGTGCAGCAGACAACTGGGTTTGATGCAAGAACTTTGATCTTTATTCAAGAAAGTAAAACACAACACAAACTCTCTTAACACTCTAACAGTGGGGAACACTTCGGTACAAGCGAGGGAAATAACATTAGAAGAATTCTTCACCCCTCCCAATCCCACTTCACTCGCTAGGTTGGGCTCTGGAGAACCAGGGATAATGCTCAACAAACGAATCCTTGACAGTTGAGAGTTAGGGTTTAGAGTCTTTTGAGTAAAAAGTTTCGTAAGGCCCTTGTTGCCGCGAGGTGTCCGATGGTCACTGAGGCGGTCGCTCTGGTCTCTTCTTGCGTGTCGGCCTACTTCTGGAGCTGTTGGCCTTCTTTGTTGAACTTCTTTCTGTTGAACTCTGCCTCTGTTTAAACTGTCTTCTTCCGAGCTGTGGAACTGCCTTCTTGCAGAACTGTAACTGTCTTCTTGCAGAACTGTGGAACCTGCCTCCTTACTGAACTCTGTAACTCCAGCCCTCACTTCTGCTGAAAACAGGCTTTCAATTAAACTCGAAACTGCAGAACTGCCTTCTGTTGAACTTGAACTGTTTTACTGCTAGAACTGGCGTGCTGAACTGTTGAGAACGCGCCTTTAATTATACCCATTGAAGCTTCCTTATCAAATCCCGGTCATTGTGAGGGCTCGTTAACAGTAACTGGTTTGTAAATGTGTGAAGTGGTTTTGGGATAGCTCCATCCTGTCGATCTGTTGTTTAATTGTAGTTGAATTATCCTCATGTTTTGGGTTTCTAGGCTGGACTCAATCTTTCTAATGAAATGGTCCTGAGTGGTTTGTATTATCCATGTTTTCTGATGGGCCCTGTAATCGGTTTGATGGGGCCTGTTATTTTGGGTGGGACTGTCTTCTCCCAGGGTCTATTGTTCAAATGTTAATGTCTGCTGGGCTTGAGTGGGATCATCCTAGTTCCCCAGACAGTGTAATTAACTGCAATAGCCAAACTGCTTTTACAGAGGTCGAGCTCACCTCCTTGCCCCTTTACAGGCCCAGACATGTCTTTAAAATGCCAAAACTTGGTTTTTGGTCTTAAATTTCTTATGTTAGGCCCAAATGCATTTTTATCACTCTGAGGTAGTTCCAAAGTCCTTTTGCCTTAGGTTTTGGGGATCTGCAAATTTTGGAAAGCTTACACCCCATCAGTCTCCTCTCAATCATCAGCAGTGATGGAAGGTGACGTCGACAGTGCTATCAAGCGGCACTTACTCACCAATGCCCAGTTTGGGTTCCGCCAAGATCACTCGGCTCCCGACCTCATTACAGCCTTGGTCCAAACATGGACAAAGGAGCTGAATTCCAGAGGTGAGGTGAGAGTGACTGCCCCTGGACATCAAGGCAGCATTTGACCGAGTGTGAGCCCTAATAAAATTGCAGTCAATGATTGTCAGGGGGGGGGAAACTCTCAGTGCCAGGCAATGACCAACTCCAACAAGAGAGAGTCTAACCACCTATCCCGGGTGGACAACGCAATGTCGATCTTACAATAAACCTCCCGCAGCATTGTCGGCACCACCGTAACCAGGGAAAATTCCGCCCACACCTCAAAGAGCACAAACTGCAGTCCAAAGAGTCGAAGAATAGTGAAGAACAAGGTGAACAAAGGCTTACGTTTCAATGAGACGACGGAGCTCAGCACTGCTGTGACACAAATACAGTGCGTGCGGGGGGAGAGTTAGTTAGTAGATGGCGCGGTTTGGAACAGGATCTCGGTTTGTTACACAGGTCGGGATTTTCCGGGGGAGTCGGTGATTTATTTTTGTGGGGAGCAGCAGAAGTACGTGGCAAGGCTCCTTTATAGGAAGTTAATCAGGTGTTTTCTCTATTACCAGGTTTCTACTGCAGGGCTTCAGTGTCTGTGAAGAGAGACTTACATCGAATGTACAGCACAGAAACAGGCCATTCGGCCCAACTTGTCCGTGCCGGTGTTTATGCTCCACACGAGCCTCCTCCCACCCCACTTCATCTCACCCCATCAGCATATCCTTCCATTCCTTCCTCCCTCATGTACGTATCCAGCTTTCCCTTCAATGTATCTGTGCCATTCGCCTCAACCACTCCCTGTGGTAGTGAGTTCCACATTCTCACCACTCTTTGGGTAAAGAAGTTTCTCGTGAATTCCCGATTGGATTTATTAGTGGCTAGCTTCTATTTATGGCCCCTAGTTTTGGTCTTCCCCACAATGGAAACATCTTCTCTGCGTCTACCCTATTAAACAGTTTCAGAATTTTTAAAGACCTCTATCAGGTCACCCCCCCCCCCACCCCCCTCAGCCTTTTCTTTTCTAGATCATTTATTATACCTTCTCACGTGCCTCTGTAACCTTCTTAAAATACGGAGACCAGAACTATTCACAGTACTCCAAGTGTGGTCAACTGAGGTGCTACACATAACAAGTTGAACTCTTTTTCTTCAAACAGTGCCACGGGATCTTTTATGTCCACCTGAGAGAGCAGACGGGGCCTCGGTTTAAGGCCTCATCCGAAATGCGGCACCTCCGACAGTGCAGCACTCCCCTCAGCACCGCACTGGGAGTGTCAGCCTAGATTTTGCACGCCAGGCTCTGGTGTGGGGCCTGATCCATGGCCTTCTGACTCAGAGGCGAGAGAGAGCGCTACCCACTGAGCCACAGCCGACACTGAGTGAAGCTTCCCAAGGCGCTGCACAGGAGCGGAATCAGACAAAAACTGACACCGACCCAAAGGAGGAGACATTGGCCCAAAAATTAGTCCCGCGACGCGAGAGTACGCACTGTGTACTCTCGCGTATTCTGTCACCAATTGCCGGTTTTCTGCATGCACTGCGCATGCGCTGAAAACCGGCACTTGGTCTTTGGAAAAGGGGGCGGTTCCTCGGTGCACCGCGTGCGCGCTACAGGCTGCGCGCACGCTGTGCACTTAGTGCTTTGGACGCGCAGGTAAGGACGGAAGATTTTAGAAATGAAAAAAGGAGGAGTAAGACCCACTTTTAACAAGGTAAGTAGTGAATTAAGTATTATTTTGAATTTTTTTTAACAGGTATATCTTTTTTAGTGACTTTAAAGACAGGTAAGTTTATTTTTATAACCTTTTAAAAGATTTTAAATTTTTTCAAAAATTTAATTTTTTATTTAAAATGGTTAATTTATTTAACTATACTTATTTTATTAATGTGATGGTTTTTTAAAAAAATTTAATTGAGGTTTAGCTGTTATTTTGGGGGTGTGTGAGATTCATAGCTTTCACAGCACGTATGTAAAACTTATGAATGGAAGATGGTGTGCTGCCATTGGCTCTAACTGAGTCACGTGATCCCACAGCTCGCACGAATTCACTACGCCGGTGGGATACGCAAGCACTGCCCAGCTGATGTCTGGAACATCAAGTTCGTGCGAGCTGGATCTGAAAAAGCCAACGCGGAGTGAGAGATCGCGGGGAAGCCTTACCCCCGCGTCAACACTCAGTCTTTAATTTCTGGGCCATTAGCACAGGTGACCAAAAATTTCGTCAAAGAGGTAAGTTGTAAGGAGGGTCTTAAAGGAGGAGAGAGTGACGGAGAGGTTTAGGGCCCAGGCGGCTGACGGCGCGGCCGCCAATGGTAGGGCGATGGAAATCCCGGGGATGCGCAAGAGGCCGGAATTGAAGGAGCGCCGAGTGCTCGGAGGGTTGTAGGGCAGGGAGGAGGTTACAGAGGTAGAGAGGGGCGAGGCCATCCCAGGAGTTAGCTGCTGTGACAGTAAGATGACCTCATTCAATTAATGTTCCTATTGCCACACAGCGAGTAACCAACTCATGCAATCCTGACAAGGAGGTAGCACCTAGGAGAAGCGTAAGGCCTTGGTAAAGAGCCCGTACAACGTACATTAGCACCAATTGGAGCACTGGCCACACATACAGTCCGGCTTCTCATTGAAATGATGATTGCTCTAAGGATACGTGCAGGCCTTGGGAGTCTCTTTCATCAGGTAGCACAAAGTGTGGAGCTGTGGACCAACATCACTAAAACAGATGATGCGGTCATTATCACATTGCTGTTTTTGGGATAAGTGCATAAGGAATAGGAGCAGGAGTCGGACATACGGCCCTTCGAGCCTGCTCCGCCATTCAATAACGTCATGGCTGATCTTTGACCTCAACTCCACTTTCCTGCCCCATCCCCATATCCCTTGATCCCTTAATATTCAAAAATCTATCGATCTCTGTCTTGAATATACTCAACGACTGAGCCTCCACTGCCCTCTGGGGTAGAGAATTCCAAAAATTCACCACCCTCTGAGTGAAGAAATTTCTCTAAATCTCAGTCCTAAATGGCCGAACCCTTATTCTGAGACTGTGACCCCCCGGTTCTAGACTCCCCAGCCAGGGGAAACATCCTCCCTGCATCTACCCTGTCAAGCCCTGTAAGAATTTTGTACGTTTCAATGAGATCAACTCTCATTCTTCTAAACTCTGTACTGTGCTGTTACTGTTAAAGAGCCTGACAGGAAGCAGCATTGGAACATACCTTCCTGTCACCGAGCACTCATCTGAACAAACTGCAGCCAGTTACATGAAGCAGCTGTAGCGGTAATTGCCAGCCAGGGATTCCCAGCTGATTAACCCTAAGTGGTGTATCTGCAGTCTCCACCCGCTCGCAAGTAACGATTTCAGTTCTCAATTCTTTCCTTCATGCTAGATCCTCCTCCCTCTCCCCGCGTACATTTGTCCAACAGGGGTCATAGAATCATGCCGCACAGAAAGTCTTGCATTTATACAGCGCCTTTCATGACCTCAGGACGTCCCAAAGCTCTTTGCAACCAATGAAGTACTTTTTGGAGTGTAGTCACTGTTGTGGGAAACGCGGCAGCCAATTTGCGCACAGCAAGCTCCCACAAAGAGCAACGCGATAATGACCAGACAATCTGTTTTTGTTACGTTGATTGAGGGATACATATTGGCCAAGACACTGGGGAGAACTCCCCTTGCTCTTTGTGGCCATGGGATCTTTTATGTCCACCTGAGAGAGCAGGCAGGGCTTCAGTTTAAGGTCTCATCCGAAAGACGGCACTCCCTCAGCACTACACTGGAGTATCAGCCTAGATTTGTGTGCTCAAGTCTCTAGATTGGGACTTGAACCCACAACCTTCTGACTCAGAGGCGCGAGTGCTGCCCGCTGAGCCACGGCTGACACTATAGGAGACCCTTCGGCCCATCATGCCCGTGCCAGCTCTCGGAAAGAGCTATCCAATTATTCCCACTACCCTGGTTTTTCCCCCAGAGCCCTGTAATTTTTTTTCCTTTTTAAGTATATAACCAGTCACTGTCTAGTGATAAAACAAAAGCAACATAGTGTGGGTGCTGGAAGTCTAAAATAAAACCAGAGAATGCTGGAAACACTCCGCAGGTCGGGCAGCATCTGTGGAGCGAGAGAAACAGAGTTAACTTTTTCAGGTCGATGACCTTTTCTGATGAAATGTCGTCATGCTGAAACGTTAAACCTGTTTCTCCGGTGCAGTGCTGAGGGAGCGCTGCACTGTCGCAGGTGCCGTCTATCCTCAACCAACATCACTAAAACAGATGATCTGGTCATTATCACATTGCTGTTTGTGGGAGCTTGCTGTGCGCAAATTGGCTGCTGCGTTTCCTACTTCTTCTTCTTAGGCAGTCCCTCGGAACCGAGGATGACTTGCTTCCACATTAAAAATGAGTTCGCAGGTGACTGATGAGTCCAATGCGGGATCTACAGTCTCTGTCACAGGTGGGGCAGACGGTGGTTGAAGGGGCGGGGGGGGGGTGGGGTGCTTGGGTTGACGTGCGCTCCTTGCGCTGCCTGTGCTTGGCTTCCGCTTGCTCCCGGCGAAGAGACTCTAGGTGTTCGGCGCCTTCCCGGATGCTTCTCCTCCACTTTGTGCGGTCTAGGGCCAGGGATTCCCAGGTGTCGGTGGGGATGTTGCACTTTTTCAAGGAGGCTTTGAGGGTGTCCTTGAAGCGTTTCCTCTGCCCACCTGGGGCTCTCTTGCCGTGTCGGAGCTCCGAGTAGAGCGCTTGTTTTGGGAGTCTCGTATCGGGCATGCGGACGATGTGGCCCGTCCATCGGAGCTGATCGAGCGTGGTCAAAGCTTCGATGCTGGGGATGTTGGCCTGAGCGAGAACACTACATTAGAACAGTGACTACATTACAACAGTGACTACCCTTCAATAAATACTTCATTGTAAAGCGCTTTGGGACCTCCGGTGGTGGTGAAAAGTGCGATATAAATGCAAGTCTTTCTTTCTTTGAGCATTTCCAGCATTTTCTGGTTTGTGATCAGGAACGGGAACTTTGGGCTAATTACAGTGTCAGGGGCTTGAATCAACCAATTCAGCCCAAACCAGAGAGCGAATCTGAAAGCATTGCTCACGTGGGACCCTTCGGCGCAGTTTCTTTGCATTTAATTCCGAGTCGGTTTGTCCTTTGTGTAAATCTTGTGACCAAATTGTGTCTCTTTCCCACACCAGGCATTGCAATGGAAAGTGCAATGTCACCGTTGTCTCAAAACGAGAAACAAACCCGGGTGCTGCCTCGGCAAGAACACCTCTTTCGCTTCGTCATTGCATATTACAATCAGCGGCTCACATTCCTTTTCTACCAACCCTGCCCCCAGGTCAGTTGCTAAAACTGATGACCTCACCGGGTACATTCTGTACTTTGAGGGCCTCCAGCTCACATCCTTCTTCCCGATATCTGAGCCGCCGCGGAAATCACTAGGGTGGGGTTGGGCCGGGGGAAGAGGCGGTAAAACTGGACTTTATTGCTCAATGATGCGTGCTGGCAAAGACACTTGTCCCAACAAGTCCCCAGGCAAGGCATGAATGAATGGATGGAACGTGACCCGGAGCGGCGCTGTCAATCACATGAAAGTGACCGCGCGCAGCCCGGGGCTGAGTCTGACGTCACCGCCCGGGATTCCCCCTTCTCAGGTAACAACCTGCGGAAGCTTTAAAAAACAGCCATGCTGTGGAGATGCCGGTGTTGGACTGGGGTGGACAAATGTGAGAAGTCGCACAACACCAGGTTATAGTCCAACAGTTTTATTTGAAATCACAAGCTTTCGGAGCGCTGCTCCTTCGTCAGGTGACTTCACCTGACGAAGGAGCAGCGCTCCGAAAGCTTGTGATTTCAAATAAAACTGTTGGACTATAACCTGGTGTGGTGCCACTTCTCACATTTAAAAAACAGGACAGCGGGCGGAGCTCCCAGCTAGTATTCTCAAAACGGGCCAGGACCAATTGCAGTTATTATTTTCCCCCATTGGGATTTGCACCGCTGCTGTTGCATTTATTTATTTAGTTTTTGGAATTGCAATACCGCCCTCCGGTTTGGGAAATGGTTGCTATGGTGTCTGGTGTAGTTCCAATCGACCTCTGCTCCTCCTGTGGATTCTGCTCATTCAACCCACACAGACCAAGTGTGGCCACAGATACTGCACCGCCTGCCTCGACAGCCTCTTCCAGTGAGTTCCTGAAATTACCAGGCTGTTTTTTAAAGTGTGGTTCTTGTGTGTTCTGCGCCTCCTTTCTAATTTCTTCCCTACTCTTTCCCGAGGTGGGAGAGAGTGCGAGAGAGGATGGGGGAGGGAGCGGGGATGGGGGAGGGAGAGAGGATGGGGAGGATGGGGAAGGGAGAGAGAGCGAGGATGGGGAGAGAGAGAGAGAGCGAGAGGATAGGGAGAGAGCGAGGATGGGGGGAGAGAGCGAGGATGGGGGGAGAGAGAGAGCGAGGATGGGGATGGGGAGAGAGAGCGAGGATGGGGAGAGAGAGAGCGAGGATGAGGATGGAGGGAGAGAGCGAGGACGGGGCGAGAGAGAGAGCGAGGATGGGGAGAGAGAGAGAGAGCGAGGATGGGGAGAGAGAGAGAGAGTGAGGATGGGGGGAGAGAGGGAGCGAGGATGGGGAGAGAGAGAGCGAGGATGGGGATGGAGGGAGAGAGCGAGGATGGGGAGAGAGAGAGAGAGCGAGGATGGGGAGAGAGAGAGAGAGCGAGGATGGGGATGGAGAGAGAGAGCGAGGATGGAGGGAGAGAGGGAGCGAGGATGGGGGGAGAGAGGGAGCGAGGATGGGGAGAGAGAGAGATCGAGGATGGGGGTGGAGAGAGAGCGAGGATGTGGAGGGAGAGAGAGAGAGCGAGGATGTGGAGGGAGAGAGAGAGAGCGAGGAAGGGGAAGGAGAGAGAGAACGAGGATGGGGATGGAGAGAGAGCGAGGATGGGGATGGAGAGAGAGAGCGAGGATGGGGAGAGAGAGAGAGCGAGGATGGGGACAGAGAGAGAGCGAGGATGGGGATGGAGAGAGAGAGCGAGGATGGAGAGAGAGCGAGGATGGGGAGAGAGAGAGAGAGCGAGGAAGGGGAGAGAGAGATAGAGCAAGGATGGGGAGAGAGAGAGAGAGCGAGGATGGGGATGGAGAGAGCGAGCGAGGATGGGGAGAGAGAGAGAGAGAGCGAGGATGGGGAGGGAGAGAGAGTGAGGATGGGGAGGGAGAGAGAGCGAGGATGGGGAGGGAGAGAGAGCGAGGATGGGGAGGGAGAGAGAGCGAGGATGGGGAGGGAGAGAGAGCGAGGATGGGGAGGGAGAGAGAGCGAGGATGGGGAGGGAGAGAGAGAGAGGATGGGGAGGGAGAGAGAGAGAGCGAGAATGGGGAGGGAGAGAGAGAGCGAGGATGGGAAGGGAGAGAGAGCGAGGATGGGGATGGAGAGAGAGAGCGAGGATGGGGAGAGAGAGAGAGAGAGCGAGGATGGGGATGGAGAGAGAGAGCGAGGATGGGGATGGAGAGAGAGAGCGAGGATGGGATGGAGAGAGAGAGCGAGGATGGGGATGGAGAGAGAGAGCGAGGATGGGGATGGAGAGAGAGAGCGAGGATGGGGATGGAGAGAGAGAGCGAGGATGGGGAGGGAGAGAGAGAGCGAGGATGGGGAGGGAGAGAGAGAGCGAGGATGGGGAGGGGGAGAGAGAGCGAGGATGGGGAGGGGGAGAGAGAGAGAGCGAGGATGGGGAGGGAGAGAGAGAGAGTGAAATGGGGATGGAGAGAGAGAGAGAGTGAGGATGGGGAGGGAGAGAGAGAGAGAGAGCGAGGTTGGGGATGGAGAGAGAGAGCGAGGATGGGGAGCGAGAGAGAGAGAGCGAGGATGGGGCTGGAGAGAGAGAGCGAGGATGGGGAGAGAGAGAGAGCGAGGATGTGGAGAGAGAGAGCAAGGATGGGAAGGGAGAGAGAGAGCGAGGATGGGGGGAGAGAGAGCGAGGATGGGGGGAGAGAGAGAGCGAGGATGGGGGGAGAGAGAGAGCGAGGATGGGGGAGAGAGAGAGCGAGGATGGGGGAGAGAGAGAGCGAGGATGGGGGAGAGAGAGAGCGAGGATGGAGGGAGAGAGATGGAGGTTGGGGGGAGAGAGAGAGCGAGGATGGGGATGGAGAGAGAGAGCGAGGATGGGGGGAGAGAGAGAGCGAGGATGGAGATGGAGAGAGAGAGTGAGTTTGGGTAGAGAGAGAGAGCAAGGATGGAGATGGAGAGAGAGCGAGGATGGGGAGAGAGAGAGAGAGCGAGGATGGGGATGAGAGAGAGAGCGAGGATGGGGAGGGAGAGAGAGAGCGAGGATGGGGATGGAGAGAGAGAGCGAGAATTGGAATGGGGAGAGAGAGCGAGGATGGGGATGGCGAGAGAGAGGATGGGGAGGGAGAGAGACAGCGAGGATGGGGAGAGAGAGAGAGCGAGGATGGGGATGGGGAGAGAGAGAGAGCGAGGATGGGGAGAGAGAGACAGCGCGAGGATGGGGATGGAGAGAGAGAGCGAGGCTGTGGAGAGAGAGCGAGGATGGGGAGAGAGAGAGAGCAAGGATGGGGGGAGAGAGAGAGCGAGGATGGGGATGGAGAGTGAGAGAGTGGATGGGGAGAGAGAGAGAGAGCGAGGATGGGGAGAGAGCGAGTGGGGATGGAGAGAGAGCAAGGATGGGGATGGCGAGAGAGAGCGAGGATGGGGATGGAGAGGGAGAGCGAGGATGGGGAGGGAGAGAGAGAGCAAGGATGGGGAGGGAGAGAGAGAGCAAGGATGGGGATGGAGAGAGAGAGCGAGGATGGGGATGGAGAGGGAGAGCGAGGATGGGGAGAGAGAGCGAGGATGGGGAGGGAGAGAGAGAGCGAGGATGGGGAGAGAGAGAGAGCGAGGATGGGGAGAGAGTGAGAGCGAGGATGGGGAGAGAGAGAGAGCGAGGATGGGGGGAGAGAGACAGCGAGGACGGGGATGGAGGGAGAGAGAGAGGGGATGGGGGAGAGAGAGAGAATGGGGGGAGAGTGAGAGAGAGAGAGGGGATGGGGAGAGTGAGCGAGAGAGAGTGGATGGGGGAGAGAGAGAGAGAGAGAGAGAGGATGGGGAGGGAGAGAGAGAGAGCGAGGATGGGGAGGGAGAGAGAGAGAGCGAGAGGATGGGGAGGGAGAGAGAGAGAGCGAGGATGGGGATGGAGAGAGCGAGCGAGGATGGGGAGAGAGAGAGAGAGAGCGAGGATGGGGATGGAGAGAGAGAGCGAGGATGGGGAGGGAGAGAGAGCGAGGATGGGGAGGGAGAGAGAATGAGGATGGGGAGAGAGAGAGAGAGCGAGGATGGGGAGGGAGAGAGAGAGCGAGGATGGGGAGGGAGAGAGAGCGAGGATGGGGAGGGAGAGAGAACGAGGATGGGGAGAGAGAGAGAGAGCGAGGATGGGGAGGGAGAGAGAGAGCGAGGATGGGGAGGGAGAGAGAGCGAGGATGGGGAGGGAGAGAGAACGAGGATGGGGAGAGAGAGAGAGAGCGAGGATGGGGAGGGAGAGAGAGAGCGAGGATGGGGAGGGAGAGAGAGCGAGGATGGGGATGGAGAGAGAGAGCGAGGATGGGGGGAGAGAGAGCGAGGATGGGGATGGAGAGAGAGAGAGAGCGAGGATGGGGAGGGAGAGAGAGAGAGAGCGAGGTTGGGGATGGAGAGAGAGAGCGAGGATGGGGAGGGAGAGAGAGAGAGAGCGAGGATGGGGCTGGAGAGAGAGAGCGAGGATGGGGAGAGAGAGAGAGCGAGGATGTGGAGAGAGAGAGCGAGGATGGGGAGGGAGAGAGAGAGCGAGGATGGGGGGAGAGAGAGAGCGAGGATGGGGGGAGAGAGAGAGCGAGGATGGGGGGAGAGAGAGAGCGAGGATGGGGGGAGAGAGAGAGCGAGCGTTGGGGGGAGAGAGAGAGCGAGGATGGGGGAGAGAGAGAGCGAGGATGGGGAGAGAGCGAGTGGGGATGGAGAGAGAGCAAGGATGGGGATGGCGAAAGAGAGCGAGGATGGGGATGGAGAGGGAGAGCGAGGATGGGGAGGGAGAGAGAGAGCAAGGATGGGGAGGGAGAGAGAGAGCAAGGATGGGGATGGAGAGAGAGAGCGAGGATGGGGATGGAGAGGGAGAGCGAGGATGGGGAGAGAGAGCAAGGATGGGGAGGGAGAGAGAGATCGAGGATGGGGAGAGAGAGAGAGCGTGGATGGGGAGAGAGTGAGAGCGAGGATGAGGAGAGAGAGAGAGCGAGGACGGGGATGGAGGGAGAGAGAGAGAGGATGGGGGAGAGAGAGAGAATGGGAGGAGAGTGAGAGAGAGAGAGGGGATGGGGGAGAGTGAGCGAGAGAGAGTGGATGGGGGAGAGAGAGAGAGAGAGAGGGGATGGGGAGGGAGAGGGAGAGAGCGAGGATGGGGAGGGAGAGAGAGAGCGAGGATGGGGATGGAGAGAGCGAGCGAGGATGGGGAGAGAGAGAGAGAGAGCGAGGATGGGGATGGAGAGAGAGAGCGAGGATGGGGAGGGAGAGAGAGCGAGGACGGGGAGAGAGAGAGAGAGCGAGGATGGGGAGGGAGAGAGAGCGAGGATGGGGAGGGAGAGAGAGAGCGAGGATGGGGAGGAGAGAGAGAGCGAGGATGGGGATGGAGAGAGAGAGCGAGGATGGGGAGGGAGAGAGAGCGAGGATGGGGAGGGAGAGAGAGAGCGAGGATGGGGAGAGAGAGAGAGAGCGAGGATGGGGAGGAGAGAGAGAGAGCGAGGATGGGGAGGGAGAGAGAGCGAGGATGGGGAGGGAGAGAGAACGAGGATGGGGAGAGAGAGAGAGAGCGAGGATGGGGAGGGAGAGAGAGAGCGAGGATGGGGAGGGAGAGAGAGCGAGGATGGGGGTGGAGAGAGAGAGCGAGGATGGGGGGGAGAGAGAGCGAGGATGGGGATGGAGAGAGAGAGAGAGCGAGGATGGGGAGGGAGAGAGAGAGAGAGCGAGGTTGGGGATGGAGAGAGAGAGCGAGGATGGGGAGGGAGAGAGAGAGAGAGCGAGGATGGGGCTGGAGAGAGAGAGCGAGGATGGGGAGAGAGAGAGAGCGAGGATGTGGAGAGAGAGAGCGAGGATGGGGAGGGAGAGAGAGAGCGAGGATGGGGGGAGAGAGAGAGCGAGGATGGGGGGAGAGAGAGAGCGAGGATGGGGGGAGAGAGAGAGCGAGGATGGGGGGAGAGAGAGAGCGAGCGTTGGGGGGAGAGAGAGAGCGAGGATGGGGGAGAGAGAGAGCGAGGAAGGGGGGAGAGAGAGAGCGAGGATGCGGATGGAGAGAGAGAGCGAGGATGCGGATGGAGAGAGAGAGCGAGGATGGGTATGGAGAGAGAGAGAGAGATGATGGGGAGGGAGAGAGAGAGCGAGGATGGGGAGGGAGAGAGAGAGCGAGGATGGGGAGGGGGAGAGAGAGAGCGAGGATGGGGAGGGAGAGAGAGAGCGAGGATGGGGATGGAGAGAGAGAGAGAGAGCGAGGATGGGGAGGGAGAGAGAGAGAGAGCGAGGTTGGGAATGGAGAGAGAGAGCGAGGATGGGGAGGGAGAGAGAGAGAGAGCGAGGATGGGGCTGGAGAGAGAGAGCGAGGATGGGGAGAGAGAGAGAGTGAGGATGTGGAGAGAGAGAGAGCGAGGAAGGGGGGAGAGAGAGAGCGAGGATGGGGGGAGAGAGAGAACGAGGATGGGCTGAGAGAGAGAGTGAGGATTTGGGGAGAGAGAGAGAGAGGATGGGGGGAGAGAGCGAGGATGGGGGAGAGAGAGCGAGGATGGGGATGGAGAGAGAGCGTGAGTTTGGGTAGAGAGAGAGAGCGAGGATGGGGATGGAGAGAGAGAGTGAGTTTGGGTAGAGAGAGAGAGCGAGGATGGAGATGGAGAGAGAGCGAGGATGGGGATGGAGAGAGAGAGCGAGGATGGGGAGGGAGAGAGAGAGCGAGGATGGGGATGGAGAGAGAGAGCGAGAATGGGGATGGGGAGAGAGAGCAAGGATGGGAAGGGAGAGAGAGAGCGAGGATGGGGATGGAGAGAGAGAGCGAGAATGGGGATGGGGAGAGAGAGGATGGGGATGGAGAGAGAGGATGGGGAGGGAGAGAGACAGCGAGGATGGGGAGAGAGAGAGAGCGAGGATGGGGATGGGGAGAGAGAGAGAGCGAGGATGGGGATGGAGAGAGAGAGCGAGGATGTGGAGAGAGAGAGCGAGGATGGGGATGGAGAGAGAGCGAGGATGGGGGGAGAGAGAGAGCAAGGATGGGGATGGAGAGAGAGAGAGTGGATGGGGAGAGAGAGAGAGCGAGGATGGGGGGAGAGAGAGAGCGAGGATGGGGATGGAGAGAGAGAGAGTGGATGGGGAGAGAGCGAGTGGGGATGGAGAGAGAGCAAGGATGGGGATGGCGAGAGAGAGCGAGGATGGGGATGGAGAGGGAGAGCGAGGATGGGGAGGGAGAGAGAGAGCAAGGATGGGGAGGGAGAGAGAGAGCAAGGATGGGGAGGGAGAGAGAGAGCAAGGATGGGGATGGAGAGGGAGAGCGAGGATGGGGATGGAGAGGGAGAGCGAGGATGGGGAGAGAGAGCAAGGATGGGGAGGGAGAGAGAGAGCGAGGATGGGGAGAGAGAGAGAGCGAGGATGGGGAGAGAGTGAGAGCGAGGATGGGGAGAGAGAGAGAGCGAGGATGGGGGGAGAGAGAGAGCGAGGATGGGGATGGAGGGAGAGAGAGAGAGGATGGGGGAGAGAGAGAGAATGGGGGGAGAGTGAGAGAGAGAGAGGGGATGGGGAGAGTGAGCGAGAGAGAGTGGATGGGGGAGAGATATAGAGAGAGAGAGAGGATGGGGCAGAGTGAGAGAGAGAGAGGATGGGGAGAGTGAGAGAGAGAGAGAGAGAGGATGGGGGGAGAGTGAGTGAGAGAGAGAGAGGATGGGGGAGAGTGAGAGACAGAGAGAGAAGATGGGGGGAGAGTGAGAGAGAGAGAGAGAGAGAAGATGGGGGGGAGAGAGAGAGAGAGGATGGGGAGAGTGAGAAAGAGAGAGAGAGGGTGGGGGGAGAGAGAGAGAGAGAGAGAGGGGATGGGGGAGAGAGAGAGAGGATGGGGGGAGAGTGAGAGAGAGAGAGAGGATGGGGGGAGAGTGAGAGAGAGAGGATGGGGGCGAGTGAGAGAGAGAGAGGATGGGGGAGAATGAGAGAGAGGGGATGGGGGAGAGTGAGAGAGAGAGGATGGGGGGCGAGTGAGAGAGAGGATGGGGAGAGTAATAGAGAGAGAGAGAGAGGATGGGGGTGATGAGAGAGAGAGAGAGAGGATGGTGGGAGAGTGAGAGAGAGAGAGAGAGAGGGGATGGGGGAGAGTGAGAGAGAGAGAGAGAGAGGAATGGGGGAGAGTGAGAGAGAGACAGAGGATAGGGCTGATGAGAGAGAAAGAGAGAGGATGGTGGGAGAGTGAGAGAGAGAGAGGGGAGGGGGGAGAGTGAGAGAGAGAGAGAGAGAGAGGATGGGGAGAGAGAGAGAGACAGAGGATGGGGTGATGAGAGAGAGGGAGAGGGCAGGGGAGAGAGAGAATGGACGGGGGGAGAGAGAGAGAGGACAGGGGGAGAGAGAGAGAGAGGACGGGGGAGAGAGAGAGAGAGGACAGGGGAGAGAGAGAGAGAGGACGGGGGAGAGAGAGAGAGGACGGGGGAGAGAGAGAGAGAGAGAGGACGGGGGGAGAGAGAGAGGGGACGGAGGGGGAGAGAGAGAGAGGAAGGGGGGAGAGAGAGAGAGAGAGAGGACGGGAGGAGAGAGAGAGAGAGGACGGGGGAGAGAGAGAGAGGGACAGGGGGAGAGAGAGAGAGAGGATGGGGGAGAGAGAGAGAGAGAGAGGATGGGGGGGAGAGAGAGAGAGGATGGGGGGAGAGAGAGAGAGGACGGGGGAGAGAGAGAGAGAGAGAGAGAGAGGACGGGGGAGAGAGAGAGAGGACGGGGGGAGAGAGAGAGAGAGAGGACGGGGGGGGGAGAGAGAGAGAGAGAGAGGACCGGGTGGAGAGAGAGAGGAAGCGGGGGGAGAGAGAGAGAGAGGACGGGGGAGAGAGAGAGAGGACGGGGGAGAGAGAGAGAGAGGACGGGAGAGAGAGAGAGAGAGGAGGGGGAGAGATAGAGAGGAGGGGGGAGAGAGAGAGAGGACGGGGGGGAGAGAGAGAGAGGACGGGGGGAGAGAGAGAGAGAGGATGGGGAGAGAGAGGATGGGGGAGAGAGAGAGAGAGAGGATGGGGAGAGAGAGGATGGGGAGAGAGAGAGAGAGGATGGGGGAGAGAGAGAGAGAGAGAGAGAGAGGAGGGGGGGGAAGAGAGAGAGAGAGAGAGAGGACGGGGGTGGAGAGAGAGAGAGGACGGGGGGAGAGAGAGAGAGAGAGGACAGGGGGAGAGAGAGAGAGAGAGGACGGGGGGGGAGAGAGAGAGAGAGGGGACGGGAGAGAGAGAGAGAGAGAGAGAGGACGGGGGGTGGAGAGAGAGAGCGAGGATGGGGACAGAGAGAAGCTGGAGGGGGAGAGATGTAAGGGTTGAGACAAAGTGTTCAGTCACGATGCTCCGTCCATCACGGTGTGGGGCAGGCTCGCTGGAACAGCTGATCTTTACCAGCCCCTCAATTTCCTTTGTTCTCTTCTAATTCCATTTGCAAAGGGCGACGTTTTCCTCGGTCTGCGTCACCGAGCGTATCGGGTATGACTTCCCCCACACACCCGTATCCCCCCTCACCCCAAGTTACTTGCTGTTGCTCCGAGTGGTTCCAGGATGGGAGGAGGGAATGAGGGGGGAGGGGAAGCTCGGTCTTGCAATTAAAGATGGGGAATGTTGGAAATACTCAGCTGGTCGGTCACATTGGCAGCCGGGCTCGGAGCTCGGAGTATAATGGGGGTCACTTCCTGAGGATGTGCTGGCTGTGAGGAACTGGAGGAGGTCTGCTCTGATCATTTAGCTCTTGGCTGATCTGTATCTCAACTTGATTTACCCAGATCCCTTGATACGCGTACCTTACAAAAATCTATCGATCTCCGTCTTGAAAGCTCCAATTGTCGCTCAACATCTGCTGCCTTTTTTTGGGCGGGGGGGAGGGAGTTCCAGATATCCAATACCCTCGCTTTGTGTGAAAAAGCGCTTCCTGATTTCACTCCTGAGCAGCCTGGCTCTAATTAAGATTATGTCCCCTTGTTCTGGCTTCCCCCGCCTGCGAAAATAGATTCTCCGTATCTACCCGAACGAATCCCTTTATCATTTTAAACGCCTCGTTCAGGAATCCCGTCGGCTGTCGGCACCTCTGCACATTGGGGGCAGGTTCTTAATACTGCACCCCACAGGTTGTCTCAGTCGGTAGCACTCTGGTCTCTTGGTTGGAAGGACCTGGTTACTCGTCCAACTCCAGGGCGTCATGTGATCTAAGCCCACACTCCACTGCAGTGCTGAGCGAGCGCTGCATTGATGAGAGGTGCTGTCCCTTCGTATTAAAGCGAGGCCTCCTCTGACCTTTCCAGAGGTTAGATGAAGAAGGGTGGGAGGAGGCTCGTGTGGAGCACAAACACCGGCGTGGACCAGGGGGGGCTGAATGGCCTGTTTCCGAGCTGTAATACTTTGTGATGGAGATCACTGGGGCAAACATGGACCTTGCTTTTCAAGACGAAGGTTTTTGTGTCTGTTTTATCCCTGAGAAATTTCTGTAAAGTTCCCTAAAGAACCAAACTGAAGCGTTCGGTTCAGACTGGTGGTGATTTCCCCCTGTGATTGGTGCACTCGTGCTATTTGTCGACCAGCTACCGCCCCCCCGCCCCACCCCCACCATCCAGATTCTGATTGGCAGGAACTCATTGACCCCGAAATAAGTGGCTTTCAAATTTATCTATGTGGTCAATTCCTGGCCAATATCTGCCCAGTCCCGGGGAATCGCCTGTCAATATCTGCCCACTCCCGGGGGACCCGCCTGTCAATATCGGCCACTCCCAGGGACCCGCCTGTCAATATCGGCCACTCCCAGGGACCCGCCTGTCAATATCTGCCCACTCCCGGGGACCCGCCTGTCAATATCTGCCCACTCCCGGGGACCCGCCTGTCAATATCTGCCACTCCCGGGGACCCGCCTGTCAATATCTGTCCACTCCCGGGGGACCCGCCTGTCAATGTCTGCCCACTCCCGGGGAATCGCCTGTCAATATCTGCCCACTCCCGGGGACCCACCTGTCAATATCTGCCCACTCCCGGGGAATCGCCTGTCAATATCTGCCCACTCCCGGGGACCCGCCTGTCAATATCTGCCACTCCCGGGGACCCGCCTGTCAATATCTGTCCACTCCCGGGGGACCCGCCTGTCAATGTCTGCCCACTCCCGGGGAATCGCCTGTCAATATCTGCCCTCTCCCGAGGAATCACCTGTCAATATCTGCCCACTCCCGGGGGACCCGCCTGTCAATATCGGCCACTCCCAGGGACCCGCCTGTCAATATCTCCCCACTCCCGGGGACCCGCCTGTCAATATCGGCCACTCCCAGGGACCCGCCTGTCAATATCTCCCCACTCCCGGGGACCCGCCTGTCAATATCGGCCACTCCCAGGGACCCGCCTGTCAATATCTGCACACTCCCGGGGACCCACCTGTCAATATCGGCCACTCCCAGGGACCCGCCTGTCAATATCTGCACACTCCCGGGGACCCGCCTGTCAATATCTGCCCACTCCCGGGGACCCGCCTGTCAATATCTGCCCACTCCCAGGGACCCACCTGTCAATATCTGCCCACTCCTGGGGACCTGCCTGTCAATATCTGCCCACTCCGGGGAACCCGCCTGTCAATATCTGCCCACTCCGGGGGACCCGCCTGTCTATATCTGCCCACTCCCGGGAACCCGCCTGTCAATATCTGTCCACTCCCGGGGAACCCACCTGTCAATATCTGCCCACTCCCGGGGAATCGCCTGTCAATATCTGCCCACTCCCGGGAACCTGCCTGTCAATATCTGCCCACTCCCGGGGAATCGCCTGTCAATATCTGCCCACTCCCGGGGACCCGCCTGTCAATATCTGCCCACTCCCGGGGAATCGCCTGTCAATATCTGCCCACTCCCGGGGAATCGCCTGTCAATATCTGCCCACTCCCGGGGACCCGCCTGTCAATATCTGCCCACTCCCGGGGAATCGCCTGTCAATATCTGCCCACTCCCGGGGACCCACCTGTCAATATCTGCCCACTCCCGGGGAATCGCCTGTCCACGAGCCAGTGGTGAGTGTAGGGAGGTACTGAGGAGGGTATCAAGGTCGCAGGAATGTACCGGCAGACAGGAAGATGGCTTGAAGTGTGTCTACTTCAATGCAAGGAGCATCCGGAATAAGGTAGGAGAACTTGGAGCGTGGATTGGTACTTGGGACTACGATGTGGTGGCCATTACGTAGACATGGTTAGAACAGGGACAGGAATGGTTGTTGGAGGTTCCGGGGTATAGATGTTTCAGTAAGAGTAGGGAAGTTGGTAAGAAAGGTGGAGGAGTAGCATTGTTAATCAAGGATAGTTTAACAGCGGCAGAAAGGCAGTTCGAGGGGGATCTGCCGTCTGAGGTAATATGGGCTGAAGTTAGAAATAGGAAAGGAGCGGTCACGTTGTTAGGAGTTTTCTACAGGCCCCCAAATAGTAATAAAGATGTGGAGGAAGAAATTGCAAAGCAGATTATGAATAGGTGTGGAGGTCACAGAGTAGTTGTCATGGGTGACTTCAACTTTCCAAATATTGATTGGAACCTTTATAGGTCAAACAGTTCGGATGGGATAGTTTTTGCACAGTGTGTGCAGGAGGGCTTCCTGACACAATATGTGGATAGGTCGACAAGAGGTGGGGCCACGTTGGATTTGGTACTGGGTAATGAACCGGGCCAAGTGTTTGATTTGTATGTGGGAGAGCACTTTGGAGATAGTGACCACAATTCGGTAACTTTCACTATTGTAATGGAGAGGGATAGGGCCATACGGCAGTGCAGGGTTTATAATTGGGGGAGGGGTAATTATGATGCGATTAGGCAAGAATTAGGGAGTATAAGATGGGAACAGAAACTAGCAGGGAAAGGCACAAACGAAAAGTGGAGCTTTTTCATGGAGCAATTACTGCGTGTCCTTGATAGGTATGTCCCTGTCAGGCAGGGAGGAAATGGCCGAGTGAGAGAACCATGGTTCACAAAAGAGGTTGAATGTCTAGTCAAGAGGAAAAAGGAAGCGTATGTAAGGATGAGAAAACAAGGTTCAGTTGGGTCGATTGAGGGGTACAAGGTAGCAAGGAATGAGCTAAAAAAAGAGCTTAGGAGAGCGAGGAGGGGGCATGAGAAGTCCTTGGCGGGTCGGATCAAGAAAAACCCCAAGGCTTTTTACTCTTATGTGAGAAATAAAAGAATGACCAGGGTGAGGGTAGGGCCGGTCAAGGACAGTAGTGGGAACTTGTGCATGGAGTCAGAAGAGATAGGAGAGGTGATGAATGAATACTTTTCGTCAGTGTTCACCGAGGAGAGGGGCCATGTTCTTGAGCATGAGAGTGTGATAAAGGTGGATAGGCTGGAGGTGGTAGATGTTCTGAGGGAAGATGTTTTAGCAATTTTGAAGAACCTGAGGGTCGATAAGTCCCCTGGGCCAGATGGGATATATCCTAGGATTCTTTGGGAGGCAAGGGAGGAGATTGCAGAGCCTCTGGCTTTGATCTTTGGGTCCTCACTGTCCACGGGGATGGTGCCAGAGGACTGGAGAGTGGCGAATGTTGTTCCTCTCTTCAAGAAAGGAAATAGGAATGACCCTGGTAATTATAGGCCGGTTAGTCTTACTTCGGTGGTTGGTAAGATAATGGAAAAGGTCCTGAGGGATAGGATTTATGACCATTTGGAAAGGGGCAACTTAATCAGGGATAGTCAACACGGATTCGTGAAGGGTAAGTCTTGCCTAACAAATTTGATTGAATTCTTTGAGGAGGTAACTAAGTGTGTAGATGAAGGTAGAGCAGTTGATGTCGTATACATGGATTTTAGTAAGGCGTTTGATAAGGTTCCCCATGGTCGTCTCATGAAGAAAGTAAGGAGTTGTGGGATAGAGGGAAATTTGGCCGATTGGATAAGTAACTGGCTATCTCATAGAAGGCAGAGGGTGGTGGTGGATGGAACATTTTCGGACTGGAGACCAGTTACCAGCGGTGTGCCACAGGGGTCGGTGCTGGGTCCTCTGCTGTTTGTGATTTTTATCAATGACTTGGAAGAGGGGACTGAAGGGTGGATCAGTAAATTTGCTGATGACACCAAGATTGGTGGAGTAGTGGATGAGGTGGAGGGCAGTTGTAGGCTGCAAAGAGACATTGATAGGATGCAGAGCTGGGCCGAAAAATGGCAGATGGAATTTAACCCTGATAAGTGCGAGGTGATTCATTTTGGTAGGGCAAATTTGAATAAGGATTACAGGGTCAACGGCAGGGTTCTGAGGAACGTGGAGGAGCAGAGGGATCTGGGGGTTCATATCCACAGATCTCTGAAGGTTGCCACTCAAGTGGATAGAGCAGTAAAGAAGGCTTATGGTGTGTTGGCGTTTATTAACAGAGGGTTTGAGTTTAAGAACCGTGAGGTTATGCTGCAACTGTACAGGACCTTGGTGAGACCACATTTGGAATATTGTGTGCAGTTCTGGTCACCTCACTATAGGAAGGACGTGGAAGCATTGGAAAGAGTGCAAAGGAGATTTACCAGGATGCTGCCTGGTTTTGGGGGGAGGTCTTATGAGGAAAGATTGAGGGAGTTGGGGCTTTTCTCTTTAGAGCGGAGGAGGATGAGAGGCGACTTAATAGAGGTTTATAAGATGATGAGGGGGATAGATAGAGTGGATGTTCAGAGACTATTTCCTCGGGTAGAGGCAGCTGTTACAAGGGGGCATAACTATAAGGTGCATGGGGGGAGATATAGAAGGGATGTCCGAGGTAGATTCTTTACTCAGAGAGTGGTTGGGGTGTGGAATGGACTGCCTGCTGTGATAGTGGAGTCGGACACTTTAGGAACTTTCAAGCGGTTATTGAATAAGCACATGTAGCACACCAGAGTGATAAGGAGTGTGATAGCTTGATCTTGGTCTCGGACAATGCTCGGCACAACATCGAGGGCCGAAGGGCCTGTACTGTGCTGTACTGTTCTATGTTCTATGTATATCTGCCCACTTCCGGGGACCCAGCTGTCAATATCTGCCCACTCCCGGGGACCCGCCTGTCAATATCTGCCCACTCCCGGGGACCCGCCTGTCAATATCGGCCCACTCCCGGGGACCCGCCTGTCAATATCTGCCCACTCCCGGGGACCCGCCTGTCAATATCGGCCCACTCCCGGGGACCCGCCTGTCAATATCTGCCCACTCCCGGGGACCCGCCTGTCAATATCGGCCCACTCCCGGGGGACCCGCCTGTCAATATCTGCCCACTCCCGGGGGACCCGCCTGTCAATATCTGCCCACTCCCGGGGAATCGCCTGTCAATGTCTGCCCACTCCCGGGGAATCGCCTGTCAATATCTGCCCACTCCCGGGGACCCACCTGTCAATATCTGCCCACTCCCGGGGACCCACCTGTCAATATCTGCCCACTCCCGGGGACCCGCCTGTCAATGTCTGCCCACTCCCGGGGACCCGCCTGTCAATATCGGGCACTCCCAGGGACCCGCCTGTCAATATCTGCCCACTCCCGGGGACCCGCCTGTCAATATCTGCCCACTCCCGGGGAATCGCCTGTCAATATCTGCCCACTCCCGGGGACCCGCCTGTCAATATCTGCCCACTCCCGGGGGAGACGCCTGTCAATATCTGCCCACTCCCGGGGAATCGCTTGTCAATATCTGCCCACTCCCGGGGACCCACCTGTCAATGTCTGCCCACTCCCGGGGACTCGCCTTTTAAAACCTTTGTGCCCTCAGGTCACCACTTCTAAGCAATGTCCCACCTCATGGCCAGTGTTCAAAGGGCCTCTGGCTATTCCGCTTTATAAGTTGTTGCTCCTGTCCATTACACCACACACACACAGCCTATCTTTGTATCTTTTTAGTTCAATAAGTAAGTTAAGGAAGTAATTGGATTTATCCAGCGCTTTTCATGACCTCTGGATGTCCCAAAGCGCCTTACAACCAATGAAGTACTTTTTGAAGTGTAATTACTGTTGTAATGCAGGAAATGCGAGCGCCAAGATCCCACAAACAGCAATATGATACAGGAAACTCTTTATTAACCGACACCGACGGGACCGGCGTGGTGCCGGTTTATCGAAAGTACCGGATAACGGAGAGTTATATCTACCGAGGCTATTTTTAACAAAGAAAAATAAATAAATCAAGAAATGTGCAGTATACAGTATTTGGGTACTTTTGAAAACTACCCCTACTGACTAAATTGGCGTTCGCGGACTCGGACTCGGACTCGGGGTCGGCAACATTGCCGGTTATTTGAGAGGAGTTTTCGGAGTACTCGGCGTTCGCGGAGACTCGACTGCAACTCGGCAACATTGCCGGTTATTTGAGAGGAGTTTTCGGAGTACTCGGCGTTCGCGGAGACTCGACTGCGACTCGGCAACATTGCCGGTTATTTGAGAGGAGTTTTCGGAGGATGATTTTTGCCGGTTAAGCGAGAATTCCGGATATTTGGGTGCCGGATAAACAAAAGTTTCCTGTAATGACCAGATAATCCGTTTTTTTTTTAGTGATGTTGATTGAGGGATAAATATTGGCCTGGGACACGGGGGAGAACGTCCCTGCACTTCTTCGAAACAGTGGCCGTGGGATCTTTATCGTCCACCTGATAAACCGAGGCCCCGTCTGCTCTAACGTCTGCGAAAGACGGCACCTCCGACAGTGCAGCACCCCCTCAGTACTGCACTGAGAGTGTGGATTATGCGCACAAGTCCCTGGACTTGACACCACGACCTGGTGACTCACAGGCGAGTGGGCGACCGACCTGAGTCACAGCTGACACTGAAATATATATACACTGTATATATACTTACAGTCGCAACTGAAATGTTCTCCCTTTCCCAACCTCTCGAATCGGTTGATATTTACTGAATTTTCCCAGTAATCCAGAACAGAAAATAACATTTCTGACTTCGGAGAAATGTGACTGCAGAGGCCCAGTCAAAATGAAAGCTTGAAATGAGGTGGCAATGGTTTCCTTTGCGGACAGTATTTACAGTCAGCTCCCCGCAGGTGATTACAGTACAGTGTCCCCTTCGCATCACGCTTCACGCTCACCTCCTGCCTTCATGTGGTTTGTACATTGTGGCAACTGGAATAAAAAGCTGCTGCGACTCCCCTCGTGATTCAGTGGCTGAATGATCTGCCCAGGTGGGACTGAGGCATGCGAGATTTGAAAGACAGAACTTGCATTTATATAGCGCCTCTCGTGACCTCGGGACCTCCCAAAGCACTTTACAGCCAATGAAGTACTTTTTGAAGTGCAGTCACTGTTCTAACGTGACAGACAATTTGCGCACAGCAAGCTCCCACAAACATGGCCAGATAATCTGTTTCAGTGATGGTGCTTGAGGGGGATAAGTGTTGGCCAGGACGATGGGGAGAACTCCCCCCACCTTTCTCCTCTTCGAAATAGTGGCCCCGCGCGGGGACCTTTTACGTCCTCCTGAGCGGGCAGGCGGGGTCCTCGGTTTAACGCCTCGTCCGAAAGACGGCGCCTCCGACTGCGCAGCGGCTCCCTCAGTACCGCGCTGGGAGTGTCGGCCTGGATTATGGGGGCTCGAGTCTCTGGAGTGGGGTTTGAACCCACGACCTTCTGACATCCGAGGCGCGAGTGCTGCCCGCTGAGCCACGGCTGACGCCAGGAGGGGCGAAAGTGCGATCCGCCGGCTGCGCTGTGGTCGCCGACCATAGTCTGGGTGAAAATCGGGGGTCTGTGATTGGTGTCGGGAGGGGCACTATGTCACTGAGGGCGATTGGGTCAGGAACGTGACTGCCGATGGCCAATCTAGCGCCCCTTTCTTGGGAAGGACAAGGATCAGGGTTGGCTGTGCCGGGGTCGTGTAATCGAACGGCGTAGCTATCCAGTCGCGCCAATGGAGGCTTGGCTAAGGTGCTGGGAGACTGTCGGCTCGTGTGTGCCAAAACCTCAAGACCTTGGCGAGAGGAGAAGCCACGAATCTCTCAACGGCTCTCTAACAGCGCCAAGGACCGAAGCTGAGATTTGCCAAGTCTTTGTGGTTGGCGGTTTAAGAGGGTCGTTCCAAATGCCTTGCTTAATAATAAAAAAAATGTCCGTGAGGAGTCCTGGTGGAAATTCAGCGGGAGGGATACCCACCCCCCAGTCTCCCTCCGTAACTTGGGCAGGAGAAGGTGGGGGGGCGGTGGGATTCCCAGAGAATCGGCCTGAATGACTGCCTTCCTCCATTTACGCTGTTTCTCTGCGGTCCACCAGGGTTTATGGGTGGGGTCGGGTCAGGCGGGACGTCCTTTATTACAGGAGCACATGTCGAAGCCTGTCCTGTGGGCATGCCTGGGTAGACTCGTGTTCCCGACTCTGGTTGGACGTATTCCTGGAGGTTCCATCAGGGGACCAGCCTCCAACCGCCCGACCCAGTCATAAACAACCTGTCCCTTCAAAGAAAAGGAGTGGGAAAAAAACCCACATTATTTATCGCCCGGGCCTGCAGCCTTGCTATGAATTTCTTTTCTGTGGAAAATGTTTCCTGGAGCAGTAGGGGGTGACGCTCTCCCGATTTTGCTTCGAAAAGATGCCGCAGTTACACGCACGTGAGTCTGAAAACCGGGCTCTCGTGTCCCTCCCTCCATCAGCGGCCCCGCTCTCCCCCCCCCCACCCGGGCCTCGCCGACCACTGCCAGCCTGTGTTCTCTCTCAGCTCCTCCGACACCCCTTTAAACCTCGTTCCCTCCTGCTCTACCGTTTGGGAGCTATTCTTTCGGTCAGTCCGCCTCTGCCCTTTGGCGCTCCGTCCCCAGGTCCCTCTGCCTTGACCCCACTCTCACTCTCTCTCTCTCTCTCTCTAAGTGAGGAGCGTTACATATTAGACGCTATTTCAGATCATAACCACCGCTCCCTTTTTTTCGGACAGCAGCTGCTGGTAATGGTTCTGCTGTTGCCATTTCCAGCTCCTCTCGACCCATCTCTTGTTCCTTTACTGGTCCCATTATCACCCTCTTTTGCCTCGCACCATCATCCCATTTGTCATTTAATCACTCCTGCCTTCCAATGTTCCCTTTAAACTAGTCTGACACTCTGGAGATTCTGTGCAGTCGGCTCCCCAGCTTTTAAATGGGGGAGAAACCGTGCAGGCGCGGTGTTTTGAAGGGGGCGCGGAGTTATGAATGAGGCGCGGTATTTTGAACGGGGCGCGGTATTTTGAAGGGGGCGCGGTATTTTGAATGGGGCGCGGTATTTTGAAGGGGGCGCGGAGTTTTGAATGAGGCGCGGTATTTTGAATGGGGCGCGGTATTTTGAAGGGGGCGCGGAGTTTTGAATGAGGCGCGGTATTTTGAACCGGGCGCGGTATTTTGAACGGGGCGCGGTATTTTGAACGGGGCGTGGTATTTTGAACGGGGCGCGGTATTTTGAACAGGGCGCGGTATTTTGAACGGGGCGCGGTGTTTTGAAGGGGACGCGGTGTTTTGAGGGGGGCGCGGTGTTTTGAGGGGGGCGCGGTGTTTTGAACGGGGCGCGGTATTTTGAACGGGGCGCGGTGTTTTGAAGGGGACGCGGTGTTTTGAACGGGTGGCGGTATTGTGAATGGGGCGCGGTGTTTTGAAGGGGACGCGGTGTTTTGAAGGGGAGGCGGTGTTTTGAAGGGGGCGCGGTGTTTTGAAGGGGACGCGGTGTTTTGAACGGGGCGCGGTATTTTGAATGGGGCGCGGTGTTTTGAAGGGGAGGCGGTGTTTTGAGGGGGGCGCGGTGTTTTGAGGGGGGTGCGGTGTTTTGAAGGGGGCGCGGTGTTTTGAAGGGGGTGCGGTGTTTTGAAGGGGGCGCGGTGTTTTGAAGGGGGCGCGGTATTTTGAAGGGGGCGCGGTGTTTTGAAGGGGGCGCGGTGTTTTGAAGGGGGCGCGGTGTTTTGAAGGGGGCGCGGTGTTTTGAAGGGGGCGCGGTGTTTTGAACGGGACGCGGTATTTTGAATGGGAAGCGGTATTTTGAACGGGGCGCGGTATTTTGAACGGGACGCGGTATTTTGAACGGGGCGCGGTATTTTGAACGGGGCGCGGTGTTTTGAAGGGGGCGCGGTGTTTTGAAGGGGGCGCGGTATTTTGAAGGGCGCGCGGTATATTTGAACGGGACGCGGTTATTTTGAACGGGGGGCGCGAGTATTTTGAAAGGGCGCGGTTATTTTTGAACGGGGCGCGGTATTTTGAAAACAGGGCGGTTATTTTGAACGGGGCGCGGTGTGTTGAACGGGGCACGGTATTTGAACGGGGCGCGTGTATATGAAGACGGGCGCGGTGTTTTGAACGGGCACGGTATTTTGAACGCGGCGAGCGGTATTTTGAAGGGGCGCGGGGTTGTTTTTGAACGGGGCGCGGTGTTTTGAACGGGGGCGCGGTGTTTTGAACGGGACGTCGGTGTTTTTGAACGGGACGCGGTGTTTTGACCACGGGGCGCGGTATTTTGACGGGACGCGTTATTTTGAACAGGGGCGCGTAGGTATTTTGAACGGGAGGCCGCGGTATTTTGAACGGGGCGCGGTATTTTGAACGGGACGCGGTATTTTGAACGGGGCGCGGTATTTTGAACGGGACGCGGTATTTTGAACGGGGCGCGGTGTTTTGAACGGGGCGCGGTGTTTTGAACGGGGCGCGGTATTTTGAACAGGCGCGGTATTTTGAACGGGGCGCGGTGTTTTGAGGGGGGCGCGGTGTTTTGAATGGGGCGCGGTATTTTGAACGGGGCGCGGTGTTTTGAACGGGGTGCGGTATTTTGAACGGGGCGCGGTATTTTGAACGGGGCGCGGTGTTTTGAACGGGGCGCGGTGTTTTGAAGGGGACGCGGTGTTTTGAGGGGGGCGCGGTGTTTTGAAGGGGGCGCGGTGTTTTGAACGGCCCAGCGGTATTTTGAACGGGGCGCGGTGTTTTGAACGGGGCGCGGTGTTTTGAACGGGGCGCGGTGTTTTGAACGGGGCGCGGTATTTTGAACGGGGCGCGGTATTTTGAACGGGGCGCGGTGTTTTGAGGGGGGCGCGGTGTTTTGAGGGGGGCGCGGTGTTTTGAAGGGGGCGCGGTGTTTTGAAGGGGGCGCGGTGTTTTGAAGGGGGCGCGGTGTTTTGAAGGGGGCGCGGTGTTTTGAAGGCGGCGCGGTATTTTGAACGGGGCGCGGTATTTTGAACGGGGCGCGCACCCAAAAAAAAATTAAAGGGGCCATTGCTGCCCTCCATCCTATCACAGACCGTCCGGTTTGTTCATTCCTCCCCACCGTCCGTTCCCTGCCCCTGCACTTGCTTAAAACCTGTTACATCTCTAACTTTTTCCAGTTCTGACGAAGGGACATCAACCTGAAACATTAACTCTGTTTCTCTCTCCACAGACACTGCCTGACTTGCTGAGTGTTTCCAGCATTTCCTGTTTTTATTTCAGATCCCAGCATCGCACAGTATTTTGCTTTTTGCACTGTACTCTTTGTTAATCTTGTTTGATTATTTTATTTCTCTTGTTCCAGAACCTCCGATGAGGCAGGTTGTTGCGTTTGTCAAGAAAAGCTTCATCGCTCGCAGGTGGGTCTTGATTATTTTTAAATGTTAACGAAGGAAAGAAAGAAATTGCATTTCTATAGCGCCATTCACGGCCTCAGGACATCCCAAAGCGCTTTACAGCCAATGAAGTACTTTTGAAGAGTAGTCACTGTTGTAATGAAGGAAACTCGGCAGTCAATTTGCGCACAGCAAGCTCCCACAAACAGCACTGTGATAATGACCAGGTAATCTGTCTTAGTGATGTTGATTGAGGGATAACTATTGGCCCCAGGACTCCGGGGAGAACTCCCCCTGCTCTTCTTCGAAATAGTGGCTGTGGATCCTTTGCGTCTGCGAGAGGGCAGACGAGGCCTCGGTTTAACGTCTCATCCGAAAGACAGTGTGGCACACAGTCCGTACTGGGACTGGCCTGCCACTGGATTACGTGCTCGAGTCTCTGGAGGGGGGGGTGGACACACGAACCCGCGACCGTCCGACTCTGAGACGAGAGTGCGACCCAGTGAGCCGAGGCCGACACCGGGGGCAGGGAGAGGCTGGGAGGGGTGACCGGTAGCTCTCCCAAAGAGATGAGTTTTAAAAAGGGGAGGGGAAGGTGGCGAGAGTTTTGGGAGTCAATTCAAACCAGTAGGACCCAGGTGGCTGAAAGCTTTGCCACCGAAGGGTTGGGGTGGGGGTGGTGTAGGATAGTGAACGATATAATAGCTTAACCATATGGAAATCCGTATTAATATCTTTCAATGTGACAGAGGCTAACACGTGGTTTAGTTTAGGCCATTGGGAATCCGCATGGGGAATGAATGCTCGCTAAGCAGGAGGCGACAGATTAGTGCAATTTAAGAGGCATCAAAGGGTTTGTGTAAGAATTGTAGCTGGTTTGGAGCCAGCATGTCTCTGTTTCAGCTGTTATTATTTGTGTTAAGGAGTGATACTTATAACCACGCAAAATTGTGTTTTCTTCCACATCCCCAGTGAGAATGGAGTGTATGTGGCGTGACATTGCCATCTACTGGTGTCGTAGCGTATGGCGCATAAAGATCACATGAAAATCATCTCCGAATTGATAGGTTTAGAGCGAGTCATCTGACAGTGGTGTAGAATTCGCAATATATCGCGATTTGATTAATAAGGAGAAAACACAAAGTTTCGTTCAAACAGCTTTTATTTCAGCAGAATGCTGACAGGTTTAAATTGGACACAAGCAGCCTGTAAAATGGCCGCCGCACCTCGTGACAGAACATTCTAGACTTTTCAACAGGCAGACAAGATGGCGTTCCATTAAACGTTTTTTGCAAGATCGATAACGATTCAGCACAGTGAAGATAATACACGAGACATTATGGGTTTGCAGTATAAACATAGATACTGGAATCGGTCTCCCAGGTACAAAGGAAAGCCATTGTACCGAGTACTTAAGGGCCCATCCAAAGGACATTAATATGTAAACTCCCAACGACTCTACGATGAGAGAGCCGTTAGCAGGTAGTTATACAGGACACTTGGAAGCCCCAAACCCCTCCAGGGAGAACACCGACCGATTTAACAATGGGAGAAATATTAACAGGTACTCAAACATTCATGAGTAGCCCCGAAACCCATTAAGGACGGAGATCACCCATACAAGACATTTGGGCGCCAAACCCTAAACAAAAGAATGGACATTATAGTTGGGCGGGAAACGGAAGATTTTTGCACTATAATTGCAGGCCCCAAACCGTCCATTCTCTCTCTTGCTCGCTTGCTGTTTTTATCATCGTGGCTGCTCCTGTGTTTTATCCGGTCGATTCGTAACCTCGTGGCTGCTCCTGTGTACTCGTAGTTGGGCTTCTGCGTGCCTGTTGCCTCTTCTGAAAAGACTGTTGAACTTTCTGATCCGTTCGGATCTACCTCGTGTCGCGTAACGAAGACCTATGTTGGTAACTGGCAGCGGAACCAAAGGCCCGAGATGAGATGAGATGAGATGAGAGGAGAAGAGAAGAAGACCATATCCATCGCCACGGTCAGTAAATCCCGACCGCGCCTGTAGGTCGATCAGCCAAGTTTTCTCGCCAGGAAGTTTTCTTCTTTAAACTTCTAACAAAACATATTGCATCAATGATAACTGGACTGTGCAAACACATCGTATCAATGATATTGACAACGGTGCTCCAAGATTAAACTGTGAAGCCCACCAACAGAGGTCTTCACCACAGCGGACGGTCCAGCCTACTAGCCGGAGCAGCAGAAGCAAGTAAACAAGTGGGACCAGGAGATCTCCTGACCGACACGTGGGTGCTGCGGTGAAAAACATCCGATCAGCTATTCGGAATTTCTCCGAGTTATTACGAGTGGTGAGCATGAGTCTCGAGATCCTACGAAGCTAGTTTAGGATAGATATTGATAGGGGAGGGTTTAAAGATTAAGGATATTTGTAATGTGTGCCCCTATTTACGTTGTGCCGTTCGTTCCTCGTTTCCCTAAGATTGACTATAACCGTTTGTAAGATTGTACTGTCATTAATCTGTGCGTATGACATGTATTTCATAATTTTAAGTATCATGCAATAAAGATTTTCCATTTCGTACCATTCAAACCAAGTCTACATGAGTTTTATCTCCATTACTGCTCTCGCATCTAAGTCCAGTGTCTAGAACCGTAAGGGAGAGTGATTCGAACCACTCACAGGTGTGTCTAGTGTTCCCAGACCGGCTGGAGACCAGAACAGGCAACCAGGCCTAGACCCGCACTGACATACAGGCTGCACAGAGCCGCGTGAATCTCACAGGCTGCGAGACACGCAGGGTCAGGGAATCCCTTACAGAAAATGGCGACCGCGGCAGGACACTGGCAGCGAGAGGGTAGTGTGTTAGATTTTGGAATGACTGTACGAAATGTTATGCAGGAAAAGATAGCGGATTATGTGTTTGGAAAGGTTAATCTAACTAAGAAGTGGATAAGTGAATTGTTAGCGGATAAGAGCCCACTAGAGGCAGCTGAAAGGTGGACTGATAGTAAGGAACATAAAAAGGCAGTTGAGAAAGCAGTCTGGCTTATGTGCTACAAAAGGCAGGTTCAGATTTCAAACCAGACCATTACAGCGCTAACAGCTCGTGTCAGCCATTTAGAGGGAGAAATGGAGGAGAAGGTTTCTGGAGGGGAGGTGCTCATTAAGAATTTAAATGAGTTACACCAGGAAAGCCAGGAAGTCTCCAGTTACCTTAAAACAAGGATAGAGTATCTCGAGTGCCAGGTCACTGAAGCAAAATTGAATGAGAGTAGGTTAAAGGAAAGATGTAACCGCCAAGCTGCCCAGATAAGAACTCAAGAAGAGAGCTTAATGGGGGTTAGGTCGGCGTATAAGTTGGCCCTTGAGGATAAGTTTCAGGGAGCCGACCATAGCGCCTGCCAAAGGGAGATAGAGAGCCTCAAAAAGGCCGTGAATAATGCGAACGGCATGGTGTGCCTTATCAATCCGTCGGCGCACCAGCCGCTAGTAAATGAGAGATTTAGAAATTCCCCACCAAGTAAAGCAGAAGAAGTAGTAGCCACTGCGCCCTCCGCGCCACCCAGCTATTCAGAAACCTGGGTTAGGGAGGAAGCAACGGAAGAAACAAAAGAGCCCATTGAAAAGGAGGTAGAAAAGGGATCGTTGTATCCAGTAACGGGGATTAAAAGGGGCCCAAGCAGAAACGGTGGGGAAGAACCGGGGGATCTCCTCGGACAGCTGGTGTTGCCTCACAGTTCACATCAGCTGAGAGCTATGATAAACCACGTAAGGAAGCTGACCGAGATAGACGACCCTTCCGTACATTTCAGGGAAGTTGAGCAAGCCGCAGCCATTAACGGCTGCGATGATGGGGAGACAGCAAAAATGCTGCTGTTCTCGTTAGATAGCTCGGTCCTTCAGTGTCTCTCAGGCGAGAGCAAGAGGGGAAACAAAAGTTATGAGGAATTGAAAAATGAGGTCCTAGAAGTAGTGGGGGCGAACGACGGAGGTCCGTTTGCTAGAGTGGGACAGACAGTGCAGATGGAGGGAGAACCCCCGAAGGTTTTTGCCGACAGGCTGTGGCCAGTATATGAGCGCAGCTGTCTAGGTGCGCCCGAGCGCGAAGATGTGGAAGGCGCCGCTCTAATTCATTGGCTTAGGTGCATAATAGCCAACAGTTTACCAGCCGTTAGAGAGCAGGCAAAAGCCTGGTTCGATCCCAATGACCTCAACCTTACGGAAGAGTCGGTCTTGAATCGACTCACGTTAGGTTATCGTAACATAAGGGGTATGACGACACGTCCCTTTAAGGGAAGAGTACATGAGGTACGACCCGCAGCCCCGGCTCAAAGAGAGTGGCATCAGGAGGGTAATCGCGCCCCACAGGCAAGTAATGCCTGTTACGGGTGTGGGAAGACAGGGCACTGGCGCAAGCACTGCAGGAACCCTTGGAAGGATTCCAAGGATAAAAATCCCGCGGTCCGAACCCAGGCGCCTGTCCCGGCTAAGGAAGCCAAGGCACCCACCCCTCCCGACGACCTCGAAGCAGTGTTAGGAGCCATGCGCAAGCTGGTCTTGAATGCGCGTGGACAGGTGGCGGTCGCAACCGGCCCCGTAGGTGCCGCAGGACCGTCTAATAGTACCCCATGACTAGAGCCCACGCAGCCTGCCTACCTGTGTCCTTTTAAAAGACACGCACAGGAGGGGGTCTGCGGTGAGGAGGCCAGGTTAAAAGAGCAGGCCTTGCGGGAGGAGAACGCCCGCTTAATAGGGAAAATAGATAGGCTGGAAGGGCAGCTTAGAGAGCAGGCCCTGCGGGAGGAGAACGCCCGAGCAATGGGAAAGTTAGACGTGCTCAGGCTAGAAGCGCAGCTTAGTGAGATAAAAGCAGCCTACAGGGTAGCCAAAAGCCAGGAGTATGAGGATGTAAACCAATGCAAACTGTACCAGCCAGGTGCGCAAGGGAAAACTACAGGGGTAAATCCCGCCAGTGGGGAAGCACAGCCCCAGGTAGGACCACAAGGCACACAGGCAGGCATAGCAGCTTGCATCAGGGGAAGGGACATCCCGGACGATCATGCAGCGTTTTTCTGGAGTTGGGGGTTAGATGACGAAGAACCCAGGGTACCCTGGTCAGATGAGGATAGTGCAGATGAGCATAGTGATGATGACGGGTGGTTCCTGAGGAACGGTCTGGGGGGAATGGGGCCGATAGGTAGAGATCCACACGGGGTGGACACACAAGCTGCAGGTCCCGAGGACAGGAGGGAGGAGCTAGAGGAGGCAGGGCCAGCCGCTATAGGAGCACAGAGAGTACCAATGTGGTTCCCAGAGATGTGGCCGCCCGCTTTGAACGTCCAGTCCTCAGGGGAGGCAGAGATCACGAGTGAAGGGCCGCCTGCTGGGCCGAGCAGGGCGGAGCCACGAACTACCAGCCCCGAGGTTAGGGAGGCGGAGTCAGCGGAGGCGGAGCCGGCGACTGTGATGGAACCCCAGGTCATCCCGTTGGAGGTCTCGGAACCCGGTCCGTCCGTCACGGAACCCCCGCCCATAGCAACTCCCCGTAGGTCTAGTAGAGAACCCCAGCCCAGGAGGATGTGGTCATGTCCCCAGACAGCCCCAAGGCGTAGAATTCAGGTTAAGATAACCCGGGTAGAGACAGGCCACATCGCAGCAGTAACAGGCTGCGGCAGATCAGAGGAAAGGGTCAGCGCAGCAACAGGCTGCGGCAGATCAGAGGGAAGGGTCAGTGCCCTCCCACCGTCGGGAAGAGCTCGCAGCAGCCTTCTCAGAATTTAAAGGGGCCGCCCTGAGAACGGGCGGCACTGTAAAGTTATTAGTTTAAGGTTTTAAGTTTATAGTTCAAGGTTAAGGTTTTAAGTTTATAGTTCAAGGTTAAGTTTGTAGTTTTAATAAGGCTAGGTTTGTAGTGTTTTTAACAGAAAACGATAAAATGATGGGAGTTTTAAGGCTAGGTTTAGAGGAAGTCTATTCAGCAAACGTTGAAGTTTACGTGAGGCGAGGTCAGGGGACCCGCTCACCCTTCACAAAAGCCAGAGACTTTTTGCGAGGCTGGCTACCTCATTCTATCTGATCACAGGAACCAAGGAAGGATGGAACGACTTCTAGTATTGCTCGTGGCAATCGGATGTGGATTGGCCTATCGAGGCCACACCAAGGATGTCGTGGTGTTTGGATGTTCCGGGGACACGGCCCCCATCGCGGTGGATGGGACCGGAAGACGGAAGGCAGAGGGGACCAGCACCTATTTCCACAAGGGAAGGTGGCCAGGATGGCTGGGAACGAACTCAACGGAGTATTCCAGCACATCGGGGTTCGCCTACAAAGAGACTTCTTTAATGTGCCCCAAAGTACGGATCATCGCACCCAGGATCAGCGTCACCGTCGGCAAACGGATTTGTTTGACCTGTAGTGGGGATGTCCCATTGAGCCGATGGTGGTGGCTGCGAAAGCTGAGCAAAACTATGAGAAACTCTTCGGTCGAGTGGGAACGACTGGGTAATAATACCCATCGGACAATTACGGGGACAGACGGACAAGTGAAAGTCTGTTGGGACAAATGGTGGGAACCGGATGAGGGGATTTATGTATGTATGTGGGGGTCAAAGTACGTTTGCCCCAAAGGCATCTCCATATTTTTTATTAATCAGTGGCAGGATAACGGACAGGGGATGAGGTGGGATGCGAGCACCAGGGGGTGCGGAGCCCCATTCTCCCCGATCCCAGTAAATGCCACTGAACTCATTACGCGCCCACGCAAAGCCCCGCCCACGATTCCGGTGGTTCTAGCTGAGGAAGAAGGGTGCCCTAAAGCTAGTAAGGGACCCGGGAACGGTTTGGTACTGGTCCCCACAGACCAGATACTATTTCAGGGGGTACATTACGCGGTGGCCTCGGTGATTTTAAATCTCACTGAGGTACGGTTACCAGAGTGGTGCCCCAAAAAGACGGAACAGTTGTATCAGGTCCTGTTGACCAAGATGTTCAGACAATTTTACGAGTTTGATTTTGCAGAAATTGATAAGGCAAGTTTGTACACCGCACCGCAGGAAGTTTTGGATCAAGTAGGGAGGCAAAGAAGGGGTTTGGTGAACGATGCGTTCACTGCTTTTAACACGGGGACATCTGTGGTCAACGCTCTAGACAGTGTGGAGCTGCAGACCCAGATTAATGGTTTAAAAACCCAGTTAAAAGACATTCTAACAGATGAGAATAAAGTGGTAGGGTCAGGTCTACACGAGGACCAAGCCATGACTCTCCATTTAAAGGAAATTATAGCAGAGCTGGAGAAACATGCGCGTACGGTAAATGCCCTGATCAGGGAAGATCGGAATGCATCCGATCAAGCTGCGCAGAACGAGGTGTGCGTGCTTTACGGGGCGTGGTTACTGGGCGAGGGCCGCAGTAATTTGGAGGATTTAAAACAAGGTTTGGTTCCGTCCTGGATAAGTAACAAACACCTACGGGCGCTCCACCCTTTTCAGAACGCATTAAGTCCGTGCCAGCTCAGGCTAGCTTCAGAAGCTTACCCAGTCCCCGTGGACTGCGGACGTTCAAACCATACTATTATGGGAATAGTATTACGCATGCCGGTTTTGGGCAACACAGCAAAGCCCGCCCCGGTATATCGGGTAGAGAACATCAGTGTCATTCAGGGGGGAGCCCACATTCGTTATGCAGCGGTTCCACCTTACGTCATCCGCTGGGAGCAAACGATGACAGGTACAGATCTCTCTGGTTGTCGTGGCAGGGGAGCACACATAATACTGTGCCCCCAGCACTTGAATGCCTTTTTAACACCACAGTGCGGGTTCAGAACGGCTGGCGCCAAGTCCATGAATTGCACCATGGAGGCAATGGCACAAGATCATGTGCCTCCGCAGGTAGCATACATCGGGGGTGGAACATATTGTGTTACCACTGCAGCGCAACACTACCAGCATGGAAACCGTAGCCGGTGTCCGGTGAGTGACAGCAGTTTCTGTTTTAAACCCAGGGCTGAAGTTCAAGTAGCACAACAGCGAATTATCCCAATCCCTGAACCATCCACTGTTCATCTCACAGTAAAAGAGAATTTCACCGACTTGCAGCGATTTGTCGCACATTTTGGATACCTCATTCCCCCTCTCCCTGAGCATTTAACCAAACTTCTGAAAGCCGTCGCGGTATCACAGAAACATTTTTATACGTTAGAGCAGAAAACTGTCGAGATAGGAACAGACATTTTGGACATAGTGGTTCCACCGTGGTGGAATCTGTTCACCAATATTGAAGTGCCTTCATGGATCAGGATAGCCTCCCACATTTTAGTCGTCTGTCAAGTGTTTATTGTAGTGTACCTATTGGTCATACATTGTAAAAGAGACAAGCGCCTCACCAAGCATGAAAACACGGGAGAGTGGCGAGAACGTTACGTGCGCGTGCACGATGAGAGCACCGTGTAATCGGAAAATGGCGCCACTCCCGCTCGCCGCGTGCGCCGCGGAAGTATGTACTCATTGTAAATACGTTGGAAACTCGACATGTTTAAGAGTTGGGATTTGTTTATTTTGGTGATGGTGTTGATTGTTTGGTTTTGGGTTTTGTTTTTCCTTTCCCTGAATAAAAGACAAATATACAGGTGATGCGTGAGGTATCGGCCTGGTTACGCCGGGAAGGAAAACAAGTGGTGTAAGTTTAAGGGCAAATGATGCCTACGGTGATATAAAATGTGATTTTCTTGGGAAATAAGGACGACACAGAGACCCTAGTTAAGTTAAAATTTATGGGATTAATTTACTGGATTCGGAGTGAAATCGAGATAAGATTGCTCACCACTGTGATTTTTGATACGATAAGCGGAGTTATTCGCATCAACAGGAGGGACTGTAGAATTCGCAATATATCGCGATTTGATTAATAAGGAGAAAACACAAAGTTTCGTTCAAACAGCTTTTATTTCAGCAGAATGCTGACAGGTTTAAATTGGACACAAGCAGCCTGTAAAATGGCCGCCGCACCTCGTGACAGAACATTCTAGACTTTTCAACAGGCAGACAAGATGGCGTTCCATTAAACGTTTTTTGCAAGATCGATAACGATTCAGCACAGTGAAGATAATACACGAGACATTATGGGTTTGCAGTATAAACATAGATACTGGAATCGGTCTCCCAGGTACAAAGGAAAGCCATTGTACCGAGTACTTAAGGGCCCATCCAAAGGACATTAATATGTAAACTCCCAACGACTCTACGATGAGAGAGCCGTTAGCAGGTAGTTATACAGGACACTTGGAAGCCCCAAACCCCTCCAGGGAGAACACCGACCGATTTAACAATGGGAGAAATATTAACAGGTACTCAAACATTCATGAGTAGCCCCGAAACCCATTAAGGACGGAGATCACCCATACAAGACATTTGGGCGCCAAACCCTAAACAAAAGAATGGACATTATAGTTGGGCGGGAAACGGAAGATTTTTGCACTATAATTGCAGGCCCCAAACCGTCCATTCTCTCTCTTGCTCGCTTGCTGTTTTTATCATCGTGGCTGCTCCTGTGTTTTATCCGGTCGATTCGTAACCTCGTGGCTGCTCCTGTGTACTCGTAGTTGGGCTTCTGCGTGCCTGTTGCCTCTTCTGAAAAGACTGTTGAACTTTCTGATCCGTTCGGATCTACCTCGTGTCGCGTAACGAAGACCTATGTTGGTAACTGGCAGCGGAACCAAAGGCCCGAGATGAGATGAGATGAGATGAGAGGAGAAGAGAAGAAGACCATATCCATCGCCACGGTCAGTAAATCCCGACCGCGCCTGTAGGTCGATCAGCCAAGTTTTCTCGCCAGGAAGTTTTCTTCTTTAAACTTCTAACAAAACATATTGCATCAATGATAACTGGACTGTGCAAACACATCGTATCAATGATATTGACAACGGTGCTCCAAGATTAAACTGTGAAGCCCACCAACAGAGGTCTTCACCACAGCGGACGGTCCAGCCTACTAGCCGGAGCAGCAGAAGCAAGTAAACAAGTGGGACCAGGAGATCTCCTGACCGACACGTGGGTGCTGCGGTGAAAAACATCCGATCAGCTATTCGGAATTTCTCCGAGTTATTACGAGTGGTGAGCATGAGTCTCGAGATCCTACGAAGCTAGTTTAGGATAGATATTGATAGGGGAGGGTTTAAAGATTAAGGATATTTGTAATGTGTGCCCCTATTTACGTTGTGCCGTTCGTTCCTCGTTTCCCTAAGATTGACTATAACCGTTTGTAAGATTGTACTGTCATTAATCTGTGCGTATGACATGTATTTCATAATTTTAAGTATCATGCAATAAAGATTTTTCCATTTCGTACCATTCAAACCAAGTCTACATGAGTTTTATCTCCATTACTGCTCTCGCATCTAAGTCCAGTGTCTAGAACCGTAAGGGAGAGTGATTCGAACCGCTCACAGGTGTGTCTAGTGTTCCCAGACTGGCTGGAGACCAGAACAGGCAACCAGGCCTAGACCCGCACTGACATACAGGCTGCACAGAGCCGCGTGAATCTCACAGGCTGCGAGACACGCAGGGTCAGGAATCCCTTGCAGTGGCCATCTAGGTATATAAATAGGCTCATTTTCAGTAATTACAGGAATGTAGCATAGTGGTAATGTCACTGGGCTAGTGATCCAGAGACGTGAGTTCAAATCCCACCATGGCAGCTGGGAATTTAAATTCAGTTAATTAAATAAATCTGGAATTAAAAAGTTAGTATCAGTTAATGGTGACCATGAAACTATCGGATTGTTGTAAATACCCATCTGGTTCACTAATATCCTTTAGGGAAGGAAATCTGCCATCCTTACCTGGTCTGGCCTATATGTGACTCCTAGACCCACAGCAATGTGGTCGACTCTTAACTGCCCTCTGAAATGGCCTAGCAAGCTCCGAAACACAATAATAAGAATGAAACCGGATCGACTTCAGTACGGACACGGCAACGGCACACCCAGCCCAGTCAACCCTGCAAAGTCCTCCTCACCAACATCTGGAGACTTGTGCCAAAATTGGGACAGCTGTCCCACAGACTAGTCAAGCAACAGCCTGACATAGTCATGCTCACAGAATCATACCTTTCAGCCAATGTCCCAAACTCCTCCATCACCATCCCTGGGTATGTCCTGTCCCACCGGCAGGACAGACCCACCAGGGGTGGCGGCACAGTGGTATACAGTCGGGAAGGAGTGGCCCTGGGAGTCCTCAACATTGACTCTGGACCCCTGAAGTCTCATGGCTTCAGGTCAAGCATGGGCAAAGAAACCTCCTGCTGATTACCACCTACCGCCCTCCCTCAGCTGATGAATCAGTACTCCTCCATGTTGAACACCACTTGGAAGAAGCACTGAGAGTAGCAAGGGCACTGAATGTACTCTGGGTGGGGGACTTCAATGTCCATCACCAAGAGTGGCTCGGTAGCACCACAGCTGGCCGAGTCCTGAAGGACATGGCTGCCAGTCTGGGCCTGCGACAGGTGGTGAGAGAACCAACACGAGGGAAAAACCTACTTGACCTCGTCCTCGCAGATGTATCTGTCCATGACAGCATTGGTAGCAGTGACCACCGCACAGGCATTGTGAAGACAAAGTTCTGTCTTCACACTGAGGACACCCTCCATCGTGTTGTGTGGCACTACCACCGTGCTAAATGGGGTAGATTCAGAACAGATCTAGCAGCTCAAAACTGGGCATCCATGAGGCGCTGTGGGCCATCAGCAGCAGCAGAATTGTATTCCACCACAATCTGTAACCTCATGGCCCGGCATATACGCTCACTCTACCAGTACGATCAAGCCAGCGGACCAACCCTGGTTCAATAAGGATTGTAGAAGAGCATGCCAGGAGCAGCACCAGTTGTATCTAAAGATGAGGTACCAACCTGGGGAATCTGCAGTGCAGGCTAAATCCCACAATCAACAGATCAAAGCTCTGCAGTCCTGCCATATCCAGTCGTGAATGGCGGTGGACCATTAAACAACTAACGGGAGGAGGAGGCTCCATGAATATCCCCATCCTCAATGATGGTGGAGCCCAGCACGTGAGTGCAAAAGACAAGGCTGAAGCGTTTGCAACCATCTTCAGCCAGAAGTACTGAGTGGATGATCCGTATCAGCCTCCTCCTGAGGTCCCCACCATCACAGAAGCCAGTCTTCAGCCAATTCGATTCACTCCACGTGATATCAAGAAATGGCTGAGCGCACTGGATACAGCAAAGACTATGGGCCCCGGCTGTCGTGCTGAAGACTTGTGCTCCAGAACTAGCTGCGCCTCTAGCCAAGCTGTTCCAGTACAGCTACAACACTGGCATCTATGTGACAATGTGGAAAATTGCCCAGGTATGTCCTGTCCACAAAAAGCAGGACAAATCTAATCCGGCCAATTACCGCCCCATCAGTCTACTCACAATCATCAGCAAAGTGATGGAAGGTTTCATCAACAGTGCTGTCAAGTGGCACTTACTCAGCAATAACCTGCTCACTGATGCCAGTTTGGGTTCCGCCAAGACCACTCTGCTCCAGACCTCATTCCAAACATGGACAAAGGAGCTGAATTCCAGAGGTGAGGTGAGAGTGACTGCTCTTGACATCAAGGCAGCATTTGACCGAGTGTGGCATCAAGGAGCCCTAGTAAAACTGTAGTCAATGGGAATCGGGGGTGGGGGGGAAACTCTCCACTGGCTGGAGTCAGACCAAGCACAAAGATGGTTGTGGTGGTTGAAGGTCAGTCATCGCACCCCCAGGACATCGATGCAGGAGTTCCTCAGGGCAGTGTCCTAGGCCCAACCATCTTCAGCTGCATCATCAATGACCTTCCCTCCAACGTAAGGTCAGAAGTGGGGATGTTCGCTTATGACTGCACAGTATTCAGCGCCATTCACAACTCCTCAGATAATGAAGCCGTCCATGCCCGCATGCAGCAAGACCTGGAAGATGTTCAGGCGTGGGCTGATAAGTGGCAGGTAACATTCGCGCCACAGAAGTGCCAGGCAATGACTATCTCCAACTATCGAGAGTCTAACCACTGCCCCTTGACATTCAATGGCATTAACATCGCCAAATCCCCCACCATCAATATCCTGGGGGTCACCATTGACCAGAAACTTAACTGGACCAGCCACATAAACACTGTGGCAACAAGAGCAGGTCAGAGGCTAGGTATTCTGCGGCGAGTGTCTCACCTCCTGACTCCCCAAAGCCTTTCCACCATCTACAAGGCACAAGTAAGGAGTGTGATGGAATACTCTCCACTTGCTTGGATGAGTGTAGCTCCAACAACACTCAAGAAGCTCGACACCATCCAGGACAAAGCAGCCCGCTTGATTGACACCCCATCCACCACCTTAAACATTCACTCCTGCCACCTCCGGCGTACCATGGCTGCAGTGAGTAGCATCTACAAGATGCACTGCAGCAACTCGCCAAGGCATCTTCAGCAGCACCTCCCAAACCCGTGACCTCTTCCACCTAGAAGGACAAGGGCAGCAGGCGCATGGGAACACCATCACCTCCAAGTTCCCCTCCAAGTCACACACCATCCTGACTTAGAAATATATTGCTGATCCTTCATCGTCGCTGGGTCAAAATCCTGGAACTCCCTACCAATAGCACTGTGGGAGTACCTTCACCACACGGACTGCAGCGGTTCAAGAAGGTGGCTCACCACCACCTTCTCGAGGGCAATTAGGGATGGGCAATAAATGCTGGCCTTGTCCCATAAACAAATTTTAAAAAAGAACTTGCCTGGACTGGTTAGAGTTGAAGGTTGACCCGAGGGATATCCTCCTAGTAAGTATATAGGCACAAGGTGATTGTTCGGTCTTTCTAATGATGAGCAATAAGGAGCGAGTCTTCAGTGGTAGCATCCCTTGCCCACCTCATGATTCAGAAGGTTATGGGTCCGAGCCCTACTCCCAACATCCCCGGTGAGCAGAGACAAAAGTTTCAGTCTTTAATATTCTCACCCTCGCGCTCAAATCCCTCCATGGCCTTGCCCCTGCCTATCTCTGTAACCTCCTCCAACCCTACAACCCTCCGAGATCTCTGCACTCCTCCAATTCTGACCTCTTGTGCATCCTCGACTTCCTTCGCCCCACTATTGACGGCCGTGCCTTCAGCTACCAGGGCCCGAAGCTCTCGAATTTCCTCCCTAAACCTCTCCACCTCTCTACCTCTCCACCTCTCTCTCCTCCTTTATGATGCTCCTTGTGGCTCGGTGTCAAATTTTTGTTTGATAATCGCCCCTGTGAAACGCCTTGGGACGTTTTACCACGTTAAACGCGATACATAAATGCAAGTTGTTGTTGATTGCTGGCCGTTGATTTGTAGACCTCACCACGTTGTGAGCTCGCAGTAGAGCAACTCTCGAGACCATCGTAACATCTCCTGTCATCGCCTTGTGCAGGTATACGCAGACCGAGCAGCTGAGAACGACGCCTTCACTACAGTGGTTGAGTGTCCAGCCCGTAAGGATGGGTGTGACTGGAAGGGTTCACTCTGCAGCTACCTGGTAAGGGTCCTTGTTCTACGCTGGGGTCGGTCTCTGCTCCAGGCTGTTGGTCCTGGGCGGTCCCGGTTGTGGGCTCTTTGCTTCCTTGGGTTCTTGCAGAGCTGCTTTGTCATGGGTTGTGCTTTATTGAGGCTTAATGGTCCTTTGGATCTTTCTGACCCCAAGTCCCATGAGATACAGCGCTGTGCTGCTGGTGAAGCAAGCAGAATGACTGGGGTGGGGATGGGAATCTAACCGGTCTGAGTGCATTGACAGCATCTGCACTGCCCTCGGATTCTTGAATGTTTTTCTCCGACCACCCGCCCCTCCCCACCCCCCAATAGTTTTATCTGAGAAGTGACTCAAGGTGGCTCAGTGGGTCGCACTCTCACCTCTGAGTCAGAAGGTCGTGGGTTCAAGCCCCGCTCCAGAGACTTGAGCACATAATCTAGGCTGACACTCCCAGTGCAGCACTGAGGGAGCGCTGCACTGTCGGGGGTGCCGTCTTTTGGATGAGCCGTTAATCCGAGTGGGCTCTTGGATGAGCTACTTTTCACAACCTCGGGATGTCCCAAAGCACTTTATAGCCAGTACTTTTGAAGTGTCGTCACTGTTGTAATGTAAGAAAAGCAGCAGCCATTTTGCTCACTGCAAGCTTCCATAAACAGTGATGTAACAATGACCAGAGAATCAGTGATGTTGGTTGAGGGATAAATATTGGCCAGGATACCGGGGAGAACTCCCTGCTCTTCCCTCAAAATAGTGGCTGTGGGATCTTTTACATCCACGCGAGAGAGCACAGAACCTCGGTTTAACATCTCATCCGAAAGGTGGCACCTCCGACAGTGCAGCACTCCCTCAGTACTGCACTGGGAGTGTCTGCCTGGATTCGGTGCTCAAGTCTCTGGAGTGTGACGTGGAGTATTTTAAACCAACACTCGACACAAGGTTTTCGGATCGATAGTCAAGTTGTCTTTATTACACCGGTGGGGAGACAGTCTGCTCTGTCTTTAGCCAGACTTCTCCAAATTGTTACAGCAAATGCTACATTTTTATACATTCAAATAAGCATGGCGGCCTCGTGCACAATTCACTCCCACAACCTGATTGGATAGAAACATAGAAACATAGAAGATAGGAGCAGGGAGTAGGCCATTTGGCCCCTCAAGCTTGCTCCGCCATTCAATGAGATCATGGCTAATCATCCAAACTCAGTACCCTATACCTGACTTCTCCCCATATCCCTTGATACCTTTAGCTTTAAGAAATATATCTAACTCATTCTTGAATATATTTAATGACTTGGCCTCAACTACCTTCTGTGGTAGAGAATTCCACAGGTTCACCACTCTCTGGGTGAAGAAATTCTTCCACATTTCTGTCCTAAATGGCTTACCCCTTATCCTTAGATTATGACCCCTGGTTCTGGACTCTCCGACCATCGGGAACATTCTTCCTGCATCTAGTTTGTCCAGACCTGTCAGAATTTTATATGTTTCAATGAAATCCCCTCTCATTCTTCTATACTCCAGCGATTATAAGCCCAATTGACCCAATCTCTCCTCATATGTCATTCCTGCCATCCCAGGTATCAGCCTTGTGAATCTTCGCTGAACTCCCTCCATGGCAAGAACATCTTTCCTCAGATAAGGCGACCAAAACTGCACACAGTACTCAAGGTGTGGTCTCACCAAGGCCCTGTACTACTGCAGCAGGACATCCCAGTTCCTATACTCAAACCCTTTCACTATGAAGGCCAACATACCATTTGCCTTCTTCACCGCCTGCTGCACCTGCATGCTTACCTTCAGCGACTGGTGCACAAGGACACCCAGGTCTCGTTGCACTTCCCCTTCTCCCAATCTATTGCCATTCAGATAATAGTCTGCCTTTCTGTTTTTTACACCAAAGTGGATAACCTCGCATTTATCCACGTTATATTGCATCTGCCACGCTTCTGCCCACTCACCCAACCTGTTCAAATCATCCTGGAGTTTCTCAGTATCCTCCTCGCAGCACACACGCCCACCCAGCTTTGTGTCATCTGCAAACTTGGAGATATTACATTTAGTTCCCTTATCTAGATCATTAATGTATATTGTGAATAGCTGGGGTCCAAGGACCGAACCCTGCGGTACCCCAGTAGTCACTGCCTGCCACTCGGAAAAAGACCCATTAATTCCTACTCTCTGCTTTCTGTCCGCCAACCAGTTCTCTATCCAAGTCAATACCTTACCCCCAATCCCATGTACCTTAACTTTACTCGCTAATCTCTTATGCGGGACCTTATCGAAAGCCTTTTGAAAGTCAAAATACACCACATCCACTGGTTCTCCCTTATCTATTTCCCAGTTACATCCTCAAAAAATTCCAGTAGATTAGTCAAGCATGATTTACCTTTTGTAAATCCATGTTGACTTTGTCCGATCCTGTCACTGTTTTTCAAGTGCTCAGCTATTACATCTTTTATAATGGACTCTAGCATTTTCCCCACTACCGATGTTAGGGTTACCGGTCTGTAATTCCCCGCTTTCTCTCTAACACCCTTTTTGAATAGTCGGGTAACATTAGCTACCCTCCAATCCATGGGTACAGTTCCAGATTTCATCGAATGTTGGAAGATGATCAGCAATGCATCTACTATTTCTAGGGCCACTTCCTTAAGTACCCTAGGATGTACATTATCAGGCCCTGGGGATTTATCGGCCTTCAATCCCGCCAATTTCCCTAACACCATTTCCCTGCAAATACTGATTTCTTTCAGTTCCTCCCTTTCATCAGACCCTATGTTCCCCAACATTTCTGAGAGGTTATTTGTGTCCTCCTTTGTGAAGACAGAACCAAAGTATGCATTTAATTGGTCTGCCATTTCTTTGTTCCACATTATAACTTCCCCTGCTTCTGACTGCAAGGGACCTACACTTGATTTCACTAATCTTTTTCTCTTCACATATCTATAAAAGCTCTTACTGTCAGTTTTTATGTTCCCTGCAAGCTTCCTTTCATATTCTATTTTCCCCTTCTTAATTAATCCCTTTGTCCTCCTTTGTTGAATCCTAAACTGCTCCCAATCCTCAGTGTTACCGCTTTTTCTGGCCAATTTATATGCCCTCTCCTTGGATCTTATGCTATCCCTAATTTCACTTGTTAGCCACGGTTGAGTCACCCTTTTTGTTTTATTCTTATGCCACACTGGGATGAACAAATTCTGTAGTTCATCCATGCAGTCTTTGAATGTTTGCCATTGCCTATCCACCGTCAACCCTTTGAGTGACATTCCCCAATCAATCCTATCCAATTCGCGCCTCATACCATCGTAGTTTCCTTTATTTAAATTCAGGACCCTAGTCTCTGATTCAACTACTTCACTCTCCATCCTAATGAAGAATTCTATCATATTATGATCACTCTGACCCAAGGGGCCTCGTACAACAAGAGTCTCGTTTGCGGCCGCAGAAACGCCTATCTATTCCCCTTACAATTGAGTCCCCTATCACTATAGCTCTTCCACACTTTTTCCTCCCAGCCTGTGCAGCAGAGCCACCCATGGTGCCAGGAAGTTGGCTGCTGCTGCCTTCCCCTGATAAGTCATCCCCCGCAACAGTATCCAAAGTGGTATATCTGTTTGAGAGGGGGATGGCCACAGGGGACCGCTGCAGTACCTGCCTGCACCTCTTACTCTGCCTGGTGGTCAGTCCATTCAGTCCCTTTCCCCCGCTCTATCCCCGTAGCCCTGCAAGTTTATTTCCTTCAGGTGCCTATCCAGTCTCCCCTTGAAAACATTGAGTGTCTCCGCTTCCACCACTTCCGTCGACAGCGAGTTCCAGGTCCTCACCACTCGCTGCGTAAAAAGGTTTTCCTCACGCCCCCCCTGTATCTCTTGCCCAAAACCTTAAATCTGTGTCCCCTAGTCCTTGTACCATCAACTAGTGGGAACAGCCTTTCCCCGTCTAGCCTATCCAAACCCGTCATAATCTTGTACACCTCTATCAAATCACCCCTCAACCTCCTTTGCTCTAATGAAAACAAATCCAGCTTCTCCAACCTGTCCTTGTAGCTAAGATCTTCCATCCCTGGAACCATTCTGGTAAATCTCCTCTGCACCCTCTCAAGGGCCTTCACATCCAGAACTGGACACAATACTCCAGTTGTGGCCTAACTAGTGCTTTATAAAGGTTCAGCATAACTTCTCTACTTTTGTACTCAATACCTCTATTTATGAAGCCCAAGATCCTGTATGCTTTGCTAACCACTCTCTCAATATGTCCTGCCACCTTCAGGGACCTATGCACGTTAACTCCCAGGTTCCTCTGTCCCTGCACACTCTTTAAAACTGTGCCATTAAGTGTATATTGCCTCTCCTTGTTCCTTCTGCCAAAATGCATCACCTCACACTTCTCTGTATTAAATTCCATCTGCTACTTGTCTGCCCATTCTGCTAGCCTTTCTATGTCCTGTTGCAGTCGATTGATATCATCCTCACTATTTGCCACACCCCCAAGTTTGGTGTCATCAGCAAATTTAGAAATTCTACTTTGTATATCCAGATCATTTATATATATCAAAAAAAGCAATGGCCCCAGCACTGACCCTTGGGGAACACCACTGTCTACCATCCTCCAGTCTGAAAAACACCCATTTACCACAACTCGCTGTTTTCTGCCCTTAAGCCAATTCCTTATCCAAGCTGCCACTGACTCACCTATTCCATGAGTCTCAATTCTGGACTCTCCGACCATTGGGAATATTCTTCCTGCATCTAGTTTGTCCAGACCTGTGGGACTTGAACGGCGGCGGACCTGCGGGAAACGAGGCGGCGGCGGCGAGATTTAAAAGAGGCGGCAGAGACCAGGTAGGCCTCAGAGCGGCGGCGAGATTTAAAAGAGGCGGCAGAGACCAGGGAGGCTTACCAATCTCCGAGCTCAGAGGGAGGGAGAGAAGTAAAAAGTAATCGAAGTGTGACGTCACCAGAAAGCAGGTAAGTGATTAGTTGGTGAGTATTTCTCTCTTTTTAAACTTAAACTCTGTGGTTTATAGTTTCTAAGCTCTCTTTGGTGTAGCGGGGACTGTTGGTAAACCAGGGCCCTTAAGTATATCATTTAACTGTAGTGTAATTGGTGGGATTGATTTGATTTAATTTAATTTGAACTAATTAAAGGGTAAGTCATGGCAGGAGAGCTCGGCCCCGTGGTATGCTCCTCCTGCGCTATGTGGGAACTCAGGGACACTTCCTGTGCCCCTGATAACCATGTGTGCAGGAAGTGTATCCAGCTACAGCTACTGGCAGACCGCATTACGGCGCTGGAGCTGCGATTGGATACATACTGGACCATTCGCGATGCTGAGGACGTCGTGGATATCACGTTTGAGCAGTTGGTCACACCGCAGGCAAAGGATGCACAGGCAGAAAGGGAATGGGTGACCAATAGACAGAGTCATAGGTGCAGGCAGGTAGTGCAGGAGTCCCCTGTGGACATCCCCCTCTCAAACAGATATACCACTTTGAATACTGTTTGGGGAGATGGCTTATCAGAGGAAGGCAGCAGCAGCCAATTTCCTGGCACCAGGGGTGGCTCTGCTGCACAGGACAGGAGGAAAAAGAGGGGAGAGCTATAGTGATAGGGGACTCAATTGTAAGGGGAATAGATAGGCGTTTCTGCGGCCGCAAATGAGACTCCAGGATGGTGTGTTGCCTCCCTGGTGCAAGGGTCAAGGATGTCTCAGAGCGGCTGCAGAACATTTTGGAAGGGGAGGGTGAACAGCCAGTTGTCGTGGTGCATATAGGTACCAACGATATAGGTAAAAAAGGGGATGAGGTCCTAAAAGCAGAATATAGGGAGTTAGGAGGTAAATTAAAAAATAGGATCTCAAAGGTAGTAATCTCAGGATTGCTACCAGTGCCACATGCGAGTCAGAGTAGAAATAGAAGGATATTTCAGATGAATACATGGCTAGAGGAATGGTGCAAAGGGGAGGGATTCAAATTCCTGGGACATTGGAACCGGTTCTGGGGGAGGTGGGACCAGTACAAACGGGACGGTTTGCACCTGGGTAGGGCCGGGACCGATGTCATAGGGGGAGTGTTTGCTAGTGCTGTTGGGGAGGGTTTAAACTAAAATGGCAGGGGGTTGGGAACCTGAGCAGGGAGACAGAGGAAAGGGAAACAAGGATAAAAGCAAAAGATAGGAAGGAGAAAAACAAAAGTGGCAGTCCGAGAAATCAACGGTTTAAATCAAACATGGCCACAGTAAATAATAATTCTAATAGGTCTAAGAGCATTAAAAAAACAAGCCTGAAGGCTTTGTGTCTTAATGCGAGGAGCATTCAGAATAAGGTGGATGGATTACGAAAACTTGGCTCCAGGGTGGCCAAGGCTGGGAATTCAACATCCAGGGGTATTGAATATTCAGGAAAGATAGGCAAAAAGGAAAAGGAGGTGGTGTAGCATTGCTGGTTAAAGAGGGGATTAACACAATTGTAAGGAAGGATATTAGCTCTGATGATGTGGAATCTGTATGGGTAGAACTGAAAAATACCAAGGGGCAGAAAACGTTAGTGGGAGTGATATATAGACCTCCAAACAGTAATGCGGAGGTTGGGGATGGCATTAAAAGGGAAATTAGAGAAGCGTGCAATAAGAGCACTGCAGTTATCATGAGTGACTTTAATCTACATATAGATTGGGCTAACCAAATTAGTAACAATACTGTGGAGGAGGAATTCCTGGAGTGTTTACGGGATGGTTTCCTGGACCAATATGTCGAGGAACAAACCAGAGAGCAGGTCATCTTAGACTGGGTATTATGTAATGAGAAAGGATTAATTAGCAATCTTGTTGTGCGAGGCCCCTTGGGGAGGAGCGATCATAATATGATAGAATTCTTCATTAAGATGGAGAGTGAAGTAGTTGACTCAGAGACTAGGGTCCTGAATTTAAATAAAGGAAACTACGATGGTATGAGGTGTGAGTTGGGTAGGATTGATTGGGGAATGTCACTCAAAGGGTTGACGGTGGATAGGCAATGGCAAACATTCAAAGACCGCATGGATGAACTACAGAATTTGTTCATCCCAGTTTGGCATAAGAATAAAAGAAAAAAGGTGAATTAACCATGGCTAACAAGGGAAATTAGGGATAGCATAAGATCCAAGGAGAGGACATATAAATTGGCCAGTAAAAAGAAGTAAACCTGAGGATTGGGAGCAGTTTAGGAGTCAACAAAGGAGGACAAAGGGATTAATTAAGAAGGGGAAAATAGAATATGAGAGTAAGCTTGCAGGGAACATATAAACTGACTGTAAAAGCTTTTATAGATATGTGAAGAGAAAAAGATTGGTGAAGTCAAGCGTAGGTCCCTTGCAGTCAAAATCAGGGGAACTTATAATGGGGAACAAAGAAATGGCAGACCAATTAAATACATATTTTGGTTCTGTCTTCACAAAGGAGGACACAAATAACCTCCCAGAGATGTCGGGGAACATAGGGTCTGATGAAAGCGAGGAACTGAAAGAAATCAGTATTTGTAGGGAAATGGTGTTAGGGAAATTGGCGGGATTGAAGGGCCTGATAATCTACATCCTAGGGTACTTAAGGAAGTGGCCCTCGAAATAGTAGATGCATTGCTGATCATCTTCCAACATTCGATGGAATCTGGAACAATACCCATGGATTGGAGGGTAGCTAATGTTACCCCACTATTCAAAAAAGGTGGTAGAGAGAAAACGAGGAATTACAGACCTGACATCGGTAGTGGGGAAAATGCTAGAGTCCATTATAAAAGATGTAATAGCAGAGCACTTGGCAAACAGTGACAGGATCGGACAAAGTCAACATGGATTTACAAAAGGTAAATCGTGCTTGACTAATCTACTGGAATTTTTTGAGGATGTAACTGGTAAAATAGATAAGGGAGAACCAGTGGATGTGGTGTATTTGGACTTCCAAAAGGCTTTTGATAAGGTCCCGCATAAGAGATTAGCATGTAAAGTTAAGGCACATGGGATTGAGGGCAAGGTATTGACTTGGACAGTGAACTGGTTGGCAGACAGAAAGCAAAGCTTTGGAATAAACGGGTCTTTTTCCGAGTGGCAGGCAGTGACTAGTGGGGTACCGCAGGGATCGGTCCTTGGACCCCAGCTATTCACAATATATATTAATGATCTAGACAAGGGAACTAGATGTAATATCTCCAAAGTTTGCAGACGACACAAAGCTGGGTGGGCGTGTGTGCTGCGAGGAGGATGCCGAGAAAATCCAGGATGATTTGGATAGGTGGGGTGATTGGGCAGAAGCATGGCAGATGCAATATAATGTGGATAAATGCGAGGTTATCCACTTTGGTGGCAAAAACAGGAAGGCAGATTATTATCTGAATGGCAATAGATTGGGAGAAGGGGAAGTGCAACGAGACCTGGGTGTCCTTGTGCACCAGTCGCTGAAGGTAAGCATGCAGGTGCAGCAGGTGGTGAAGAAGGCAAATGGTATGTTGGCCTTCATAGCGAAAGGGTTTGAGTACAGGAACAAGGATGTCTTGCTGCAGTTGTACAGGGCCTTGGTGAGACCACATCTTGAGTATTGTGTGCAGTTTTGGTCGCCTTATCTGAGGAAGGACGGTCTGCACTTGGGCAGGACTGGAACCGATGTCCTCGAGGTAATATTTGCTAAGGCAGTTCGGGAGGATTTAAACTAATATGGCAGGGGAATGGGAACCTATGTAGCGAAACAGGGGGAAGTAATATGCAGTCAGAAACAAATGTTAGAAGGGTGAGAAACAATAAGGGAAATCCGAGTAAACAAAGGCAAGAAACACAAAGGGCCATACTAAATCATAAGTCTAAAAGGACAAAGGGTGTTAATAAAACAAGCCTAAAGGCTCTGTGTCTTAATGCAAGGAGTATCCGTAATAAGGTGGATGAATTGACTGTGCAAATTGATGTTAACGGATATGATGTGATTGGGATTACAGAGACGTGGCTCCAGAACAATCAAGGCTGGGAACTGAATATCCAGGGGTATTCAACATTCAGGAAGGATAGAATAAAAGGAAAAGGGGGTGGGGTAGCATTGCTGGTTAAAAAGGAGATTAATGCAATAGCTAGGAAGGACATTAGCTTGGAGGATGTGGAATCAATATGGGTTGAGCTGCAGAACACCAAAGGGCAGAAAACGTTAGTGGGGGTTGTGTACAGACCTCCAAACAGTAGTAGTGAGGTGGGGGAGGGTATGAAACAGGAAATCAGAGGTGCATGCAAAAAAGGCGCAGCAGTTATCATGGGTGACTTTAATATGCATATAGATTGGGCTACTCAAACTGGAAGCAATACGGTGGAGGAGGATTTCCTAGAGTGTTTAAGGGATGGTTTCCTAAACCAATATGTTGAGGAACCAACTAGAGGGGAGGCCATCCTGGACTGGGTGTTGTGTAATGAGGAAGGACTAATCAGCAATCTTGTGGTGCGAGGCCCCTTGTGGAAGAGTGACCATAGTATTGTGGAGTTCTACATTAGGATGGAGAAGGAAACAGTTAATTCAGAGACCATGGTCCAGAACTTAAATAAGGGCAACTTTGAGGGTATGAGGCGTGAATTGGTGAGGTTAGATTGGCAAGCGATATTTAAGGGGTTATCAGTGGAAGGGCAATGGCAGACATTTAGAGATCGCATGGATGAACTACAGCAATTGTACATCCCTGTCTGGCGTAAAAATAAAAAAGGGAAGGTGGCTCAACCATGGCTAACAAGGGAAGTCAGGGATAGTATTAAAAGCAAGGAAGTGGCATACAAATTGGCCAGAAGTAGCAGCAAACCCGGGGACTGGGAGAACTTTAAAACTCAGCAGAGGAGGACGAAGGGTTTGATTAGGGCAGGGAAAATAAAATATGAAAGGAAGCTTGCGGAGAACATTAAAACAGACTGCAAAAGCTTCTATAAATATGTAAAAAGAAAGAGGTTAGTAAAAACAAACGTAGGTCCCCTGCAGTCAGAAACAGGGGAAGTCATAATGGGGTACAAAGAAATGGCAGATCAATTGAACAAGTACTTTGGTTCGGTGTTTACTGTGGAGGACACAAACAACCTTCCGGAAATAAAAGAGATCAAAGGATCTGGTAAGAGGGAGGAGCTGAGGGAAATCCTTATCAGTCGGGAAAAGGTGTTGGGGAAATTGATGGGACTGAAGGCCGATAAATCCCCAGGGCCTGATGGTCTGCATCCCAGAGTACTTAAGGAGGTGGCCTTGGAAATAGTGGATGCATTGACGATCATTTTCCAACATTCCTTAGACTCTGGATCAGTTCCGAAGGAGTGGAGGGTGACTAATGTAACCCCTCTTTTTAAAAAAGGAGGGAGGGAGAAAGCAGGGAATTATAGACCGGTCAGCCTGACATCGGTGGTGGGTAAAATGATGGAATCAATTATTAAAGATGTCATAACAGACCATTTGGAAAGTGGCGACATGATAGGTCCAAGTCAGCATGGATTTGTGAAAGGGAAATCATGCTTGACAAATCTTCTGGAATTTTTTGAGGATGTTTCCAATAGGGTGGACGGGGGGGAACCAGTAGATGTGGTGTATTTGGACTTTCAGAAGGCCTTCGACAAGGTCCCACACAAGAGATTGGTGTGCAAAGTTAAAGCACATGGGATTGGGGGTAATGTGTTGATGTGGATTGAGAACTGGTTGGCACACAGGAAACAAAGAGTAGGAGTAAATGGGTACTTTTCAGAATGGCAGGCAGTGACCAGCGGGGTACCGCAGGGTTCGGTGCTGGGGCCCCAGCTGTTTACATTATATATTAATGATTTGGACGAAGGGATTAATTGTAATATCTCCAAATTTGCGGATGACACTAAATTGGGAGGCAGTGTGAACAATGAGGAGGATGCTAGGAGGCTACAGAGTGATTTGGACAGGTTGGGTGAATGGGCAAATGTATGGCAGATGAAGTACAATGTGGATAAATGTGAGGTTATCCACTTTGGTGGTAAAAATAGGGAGGCAGACTATTACCTGAATGGTGGCAGATTAGGGAAAGGGGAGGTGCAATGAGACCTGGGCGTCATGGTACATCAGTCACTGAAGGTGGGAAGGCAAGTGCAGCAGGCAGTCAAGAAAGCAAATGGCATGATGGCCTTCATAGCAAGGGGATTTGAGTACAGGAGTAGGGAGGTGATGCTACAGTTGTACAGGGCCTTGGTGAGGCCACACCTGGAGTATTGTGTGCAGTTTTGGTCTCCTAACTTGAGGAAAGGACATTCTTGCTATTGAGGGAGTGCAACGAAGGTTCACTAGATTGATTCCTGGGATGGCCAGACTGACATATCAAGAAAGACTGGATCAACTGAACTTGTATCCTCTGGAGTTCAGAAGAATGAGGGGGGATCTTATAGAGACGTTTAAAATCCTGACTGGTTTAGACAAATTAGATGCGGGCAGAATGTTTCCAATGTTAGGGAAAACTAAAACCAGGGGTCACAGTCTAAGGATAAAGGGGAAGCCATTTAAGACTGAGATGAGGAGGAACTTCTTCACCCAGAGAGTGGTGAATCTGTGGAATTCTCTACCACAGAAGGTTGTTGAGGCCAGTTCGCTAAATATATTCAAAAGGGAGTTAGATATAATACTCACAACTAGGGGGATCAAGGGGTATAGCGAGAAAGCAGGAATGGGGTACTGAGGTAGCATGTTCAGCCATGAACGCATTGAATGGCGGTGCAGGCTCGAAGGACCGAATGGTCTACTCCTGCACCTATTTTCTATGATTCTATGAACCCACGACCCTCTGACTCGGAGGCGGGAGAGTGCTACCCGCTGAGCCACAGGGGTCAGGAGTTAAATGTCTGGCACTGACTTATTTGAGTCGAGCGTTGTGCAGTGCTCGGGTACACTGGATTGGAATGATTTGTCAGGTGTTGACGTATAAGGGACAGTAAATGGGTAAATGGGCAAATGGGCAGAGGAAAAGGGCAGGGTTGAACAAATATTTAGCCTTTGCACACTCTCTCTCGTTGCCCGCAGAACTCCCACCGCGCTCAGTGTGATGTCCGGGATGAGTCCTGCGTCAACGCCCCCTTCGGCTGCAGTGCGGTTGGGCCCAGGAAGAAGATGGAACATCACGAGGCAGAGGAGTGTGAGTGGAGGCCAATTTGCGCACAGCAAGGTCCCACAAACAGCAGTGCGATAATCTGTTTTAGTGATGTTGATCGAGGGATAAATATTGGCCCAGGACAGTGGGGAGAACACCCCTGTTCGTTTAGGAAATAGTGCCGTGCAGTGTTCCCTCTAAGCTGCGCTTTTTAGTGCGTGGCCTGTTTATTTCAATGCGCGGTCCCTTTAAATTTCTGCACGTGCGCGATATTCCACTGAGAAGAAAAGGGTGTAAAAGAAAAGACAGTCATCCGTGGCTAAGTAAAGAAATTAAGGATAGTATTCGACTAAAAACAAGGGCATATAAGGTAGCCAAATCTAGTGGGAGGATAGAGGATTGGGAAAACTTTAAAAGACAGCAAAAAATAACAAAAAGATTGATTAAGAAAAGGAAGATAGACTATGAAAGTAAATTAGCAAAAAATATAAAAACAGATAGTAAGAGTTTTTATAGTTATATAAAAAGAAAAAGGGTGGCTAAAGTAAATGTTGGTCCTTTAGAGGATGAGACCGGGAAATTAATGGTGGGAAATATGGAGATGGCAAATATACTGAATGAATATTTTGTATCAGTCTTTACAGTAGAGGACACTAAGAATATCCCAACACTGGACAAACAGGGGGCTATAGAGGGGGAGGAGCTAAACACGATCAAAATCACTAAGGAAGTGGTACTCGGTAAAATAATGGGACTCAAGGCGAATAAATCACCTGGACCTGATGGCTTACATCCTAGGGTCTTGAGGGAAGTGGCGGTAGGGATTGTGGATGCATTGGTAATAATTTTCCAAAACTCCCTGGACTCAGCAAAGATCCCAGCAGACTGGAAAACTGCTAATGTAAACCCTTATTTAAAAAGGGCAGTAGACAGAAGCTGGAAACTATAGACCGGTTAGCCTAACATCTGTGGTAGGTAAAATTTTGGAGTCCATTATTAAGGAGACAGTAACGGGACATTTGGATAATCATAATTTAATAGGACAAAGTCAGCATGGTTTTATGAACGGGAAGTCATGTTTGACAAATTTGCTGGAGTTCTTTGAGGACATAACGTACAGGGTGGATAAAGGGGAACCAGTGGATGTGGTGTATTTCGACTTCCAAAAGGCATTTGACAAGGTGCCACACAAAAGATTATTACTTAAGATAAAAAATCACGGGATGGGGGTAATATTCTGGCATGGATAGAGGATTGGCTATCTAACAGAAGGCAGAGAGTTGGGATAAATGGTTCATTCTCAGACTGACAATCAGTAACTAGTGGTGTTCCGCAGGGGTCAGTGCTGGGTCCCCAACTCTTTACAATCTATATTAACGATTTGGAGGAGGGGACCGAGTGTAACATATCAAAGTTTGCAGCTGATACTAAGATGGGAGGGAAAGTAGTGAGTGAGGAGGACATAAAAAATCTGCAAGGGGACATAGACAGGCTAAGTAAGTGGGCAGAGATTTGGCAGATGGAATACAATACTGGAAAGTGTGAGGTTATGCACTTTGGCAGGAAAAATAGTAGAGCAAGTTATTATCTAAATGGCAAGAAACTGGAAAGTACTGAAGTACAAAGGGATCTGGGGGTCCTGGTGCACGAAACTCAAAAGGTTAGTATGCAGGTGCAGCAAGTGATTAAGAAGGCCAATGGAATGTTGGCTTTCATTGCTAGGGGGATAGAATATAAAAATAGGGAGGTATTGCTTCAGTTGTACAAGGTATTGGTGAGACCGCACCTGGAATACTGCATACAGTTTTGGTGTCCATACTTAAGAAAAGACATACTTGCTCTCGAGTCAGTACAATGAAGGTTCACTCGGTTAATCCCGGGGATGAGGGGATGGACATATGAGGAGAGGTTGGGTAGATTGGGACTCTACTCATTGGAGTTCAGAAGAATGAGAGGCGATCTTATTGAAACATGTAAGATTGTGAAGGGGTTGGATCAGGTGGATGCGGGGAGGATGTTCCCGATGATGGGTGAAACTAGAACTAGGGGGCATAGTCTTAGAATAAGGGGCTGCTCTTTCAAAACTGAGATGAGAAGGAACTACTTCACTCAGAGGGTGGTAGGTCCATGGAATACGCTGCCCCAAAAAGCTGTAGAAGCTACATCATTACATAAATTTAAAACAGAAATAGACAGTTTCCTAGAAGTAAAGGGAATTAAGGGTTACGGGTAGCGGGCAGGAATTTGGACATGAGTCTAGGTTCGGATCGGTCATGGCCCTGTGGGTAGCGTAGCGGGCCCAGGGGCCGTGTAGCCTGATCCTGCTCCTATTTCGTGTGTCCAATTCTGTTAGGTTCAGGAGATGGTTCTGTTATAGTAGATTGGCGGTTAGGATCAGATCAGCCATGATCTTATTGAATGGCGGAGCAGGCTCGAGGGGCCAATTGGCCTACTCCTGTTCTTATTTCTAGAGGAAAAGCTTGCGCGCGGCCTGCGCGGTACCTTGCAGATTACTGCGCAGTCTTGCACGCGCACAGCTTAGAGGGGAACGTTGGTGCCGCGGGATCTTTTACGACCACCTGAGAGCGCAGACGGGGCCTCGGTTTAACGTCACATCCGAAAGACGGCACCTCCGACAGTGCAGCACTCCCCTCAGCACTGCACTGGGGAGCGACGGCCTAGATTTTGTGCTCGAGTCTCCGGATCGGGACTTGAACCCACGCCCTTCTGACTCGGAGGCGAGAGAGTGCTACCCACTGACCTATGGCTGACCCCGTGTAGTGTACAAATCAAACTACTTGGTGAATGGAGTTGAGGCAGAAGATCAGCCATGATCTCATTGAATGGTGGAGCAGGCTCGAAGGGCCGACTCCTGCTCCTATTTCTTATGTTCTTACTGACCCACCGGCTCTGCTCTAACGGACCGTTTTGCCTCTTCCCTCAGGAACATGTCACCGTGTGCTCGCAGTGTGAAGAGGACTGCTCCTTGTGCGGGAGGAGTGGACTGAGCAAGGAAGAGGTAAAGAACTTATTTTCCAGTGTAGATGGCCGGCAAACCTATTTACGGCCAATGGGGCTCGGGCACGCTGTGTGCCTTTAATAAAATAAATCGGTGTCTTATTACATTTTTTTTTTACAGCTCCAGGCATTTCCTGTTTTTAAAACCTTACTTACAACAACAACTTGTATTTATATAGCCCCTTTTAACGTAGTAAAATGTCCCAAGGCGCTTCACTGTAACGTTATCAACCAAAATTTGACGCATATTGGGGCAGAAAGAGGTAGGTTTTAAGGAGGGTCTTAAAGGAGGAAAGAGAGGTACCGCAGTGAGTTCAAATCCCACCACGGCAGCTGGGGAATTTAAATTCAGTTAATTAAATAAATCTGGAATAAAAAACTAGTGTCAGTAATGGTAACCCTGAAACTATCGAATTGTTGTAAAAACCCATCTGGTTCACCAATGTCCTTTAAGGAAGGAAATCTGCCGTCCTTACCCGGTCTGGCCTATATGTGACTCCAGACCCACAGCAATGTGGTTGACTCTTAACTGCCCTCTGAAATGGCCTAGCAAGTCACTCAGTTCTAACTAACCGCTACGAAACATAATGAGAATGAAACCGGACAGACCACCCGGCATACTGCAGCAGTTCAAGAAGGTGGCTCACCACCACCTTCTCAAGGGCAATTAGGGATGGGCAATAAATACTGGCCTTGCCAGCGACGCCCACATCCCATAAATGAATTAAAAAAAACAATACTCCAGGTGTGGTCTCACCAGGGCCCTATATAATTGCAGTAAGATGTCTTTACTCTTATGATCAAATCTCTTGTAATAAAGGCCAACATACCATTTGCTTTCCTAATTGCTTGCTGTACCTGCTTGTTAACTTTCAGTGATTTGTGTACAAGGACACCCAGATCCCACTGAACACCAACATTTCCCAATCTCTCACCATTTAAAAAATACTCTGCTTTTCTATTTTTCCTACCAAAGTGGAAAAACTTCACATTTCTCCACATTATATTCCATTTGCAATGTTCTTGCCCACTCTATATCCCCTTGAAGCCTCCTTGCATCCTCCTCACTACTTACATTCCCACCCAGCTTTGTATCATCAGCAAACTTGGATATTTTACATTTGGTCCCCTCATCCAAATCATTGATGTAGACTGTGAATAGCTGAGGCCCAAGCACTGATCCTTGTGGTGAAAGATAGACTTGAAAGACTTGCATTTATATAGTGCCTTTCACAACCACCGCACATCTCAAAGCGCTTTACAGCCAATTAAGTACTTTTGGAGTGCAGTCACTGTTGTAATGTGGGAAACACAGCAGCCAATTTGCACACAGCAAGCTCCCACAAACAGCAACATGATAATGACCAGGTAATCTGTTCTTGTTATGTTGGTTGAGGGATAAATATTGGCCAGGACACTGGGGATAACTCCCCTGCTCTTCTTCGAAATAGTCCACCTGAGGGAGCAGACGGGACCTCGGTTCAACATCTCATCCGAAAGATGGCACCTCCAACAGTGCAGCACTCCCTCAGTACTGCACTGGGAGTGTCAGCCTAGCTTTATGCACTCAAGTCCCTGGAGTGGGGACTTGAACCCACAACCTTCTGACTCAGAGGCAAGTGTGCTACCCTACTGAGCCACAGCTGACACTACTTACAGCTGTTGCCACTAGTTCCAGCCTGCCAACCCGAAAATGACCCGTTTATTCCTACTCCCTGTTTTCTGTCCGTTAACCAATCCGCAATCCATGCTCGTATATTGCCCCCAATCCATTGAGCCCTAATTTTGTTAAATAACCTCTCGTGTGGCACCTTATCGAACGCCTTCTGAAAATCCAAATACACCACATCCACTGTAAATGCTGGCCTTGGCATCCATGAATTGCACCCTCCTACCAGTGGTGGTGCTGTAGTGCCTCATCTTACATCTCTCAGCTTGTGCTGTGGGGAAGCTCCTATACTCCAATCAAGCTCTACTTCCCAAATTGCCTAGGATTTTGCTATTTAATTACAAAATGGGACAGATTGACTTTAAAGTGCGGACTGAACATAGGTTAATCAAAATCTTGCATCTTCGCCCCCTGCTCCAATGATCCCCCGCCTTCTAAGCACTGCTTCACCTGCAGAGTACACTTGGTCTCGGCTGATAGGTGTGAGGTACTGCTCGGTCCAACAGCTAATGCTGTCCGAAACCATACCTTGGGGTGGATTTCCGCCTTCGCAGCTGAAGACCTGGAGGGTTTTTTCTACAAACCATCCAATCTTCAACATGATACACAGGGGAGGGTGAGATGAAGCAAGGTGGTGGGAGGAGGCCGGTCTGGTGCATAAACTGCACAACATAGACCCGTTGGGGCCGAATGGCCTGTTTCTGTGCTGAAAAGTAGCCTGTAATTCCACGATTCCCTATGTGCAACGCCACAGGAGGTTGATTAGCGTTATCAATAAATGTTTTGATTGACCGTGCGGCGTGTCCGAGACCTCTGGGGCGAGTGATTGCGGTGGACTGGGTGCCGTGCTCCGGGATTGGATGACTCTCTTCTGATTCTTTTTTATTTATTCATTCCTGGGATGTGGGCGTCACTGGCAAGGCCAGCATTTATTGCCCATCCCTAGTTGCCCTTGAGAAGGTGGTGGTGAGCCGCCTTCTTGAACCGCTGCAGTCCGTGTGGTGAAGGTACTCCCACAGTGCTGTTAGGGAGGGAGTTCCAGGATTTTGACCCAGCGACGATGAAGGAATGGACGATATATTTCCAAGTCAGGATGGTGTGTGACTTGGAGGGGAACTTGGAGGTGGTGGTGTTCCCGTGCGCCTGCTGCCCTTGTCCTTCTAGGTGGTAGAGGTCGCGGGTTTGGGAGGTGCTGCCGAAGAGGCCTTGGCGAGTTGCTGCTGTGCATCTTGTAGATGGTACACTCTGCAGCCACGGTACGCCGGTGGTGGAGGGAGTGAATGTTTAAGGTGGTGGATGGGGTGCCAATCAAGCGGGCTGCTTTGTCCTGGATGGTGTGGAGCTTCTTGAGTGCTGTTGGAGCTGCACTCATCCAGGCAAGTGGACAGTATTCCATCACACTCCTGACTTGTGCCCTGTAGGTGGTAGATTATTACATTCCATTCCCAACACTGGGCTTTATTGTATGTTTATATCTATATTTCTCTTTCTTGCAGCTAAACAAACACTGTGATGTTGATCTAGGAGATTGTCCTCAAGTGAAGGTGACCTGCCCATTTGAGAGAGCTGGTTGCCAAGAAAAGGTATCTTTTTTCCCCTATATCCAAGAATTCTTTTTTTAAATGATTAATTCTCGGGATACGGGCGCGCTGCCAAGGCCGGCATTTATATCCCATCCCTAGTTGCCCTTTGAGAAGGTGGTAGTGGTGGTCCTTCTCGACTTGCCCTTCAGAAACATAGCTGAAGGTCCTCAGCCTACAGAACACCATCAAGGCTGACAATCGAAGGCGGGAGTAGACCACAAGTTTGCGATTAGACCAGGCCAAGCTTGCCTTTTAAAAGTCCGCAGATAGGAGGAGGAAACGAAGTCCACCGAGGAGCTCCCCAGATTTGAAGTCCGAGGAAGGAATGAGTGAGAGTCGGAGCTGGCTTCGGTTTCGACGCGGTGAGGAGTCCGGGAAGCGGAAGACTGAGTGGGTTGAGGTGTTATGAGGAACTGAGGGGGAACGTTCAGGGGAGCAATGACCTGACAAAATAGAGATACTAGAAGCGTCGGACAGAGAGAAGTAGAGGTTGGCGGCTAGAAGTGGCAGAAGAACTTCCCATCTCTCTGGTGCAGGTAAAAGATCCCACGACAATATTCGAAGAAGAGCAGGGGAGTTCTCCCATGGTGTCCCTGGCCGATATTTATCCCTCAACCAACATCATTAGAAACAGATTATCTGGCCATTATTACATTGCTGTGCGCAAATTGACTGGTGCGTTTCCTACATTACAACAGTGACTACACTTCAGAAAAATAAGTATTTAATTGGCTGTAAAGTGCTTTGGGATCACAGAATCACAGAATCCCCACAGTGCAGATAGAGGCCATTTCGGCCCATCGAGCCTGCACCGACACATATCCCACCCTATCCCCGTAACCCCACGTATTTAATCCCCCCCTAACACTAAGGGTCAATTTATCATAGCCAAATCAACCTAACCCGCACATCTTTGGACTGTGGGAGGAAACCGGAGCACCCGTAGGAAACCCACGCAGACACGGGGAGAATGTGCAAACTCCACACAGACAGTCACCCGTGGCCGGATTCGAATCCGGGTCCCTGGCGCTGTGAGGCAACAGTGCTAACCACTATGCCACCGTGCTGCCCCACGATGTCCTGAGGTTGTGAAAGGCGCTGACTTTCTTTTCTTTAACTGCATGGTATTTGTAACAATCGTCATTTTGAAGGGTTTATTCATCAAATACATTATGTTCAACAGCCTCAACGAGGAGTCCTCAGTGAGCACTTGCAAGAGGCCCAACAGACACACATGATGCAGTTGCTGTCCCTCACTCTCGACCTGCAGTCAAAGATCTCCAGCACTGAGGACATAAACGTGAGCTTCAAGCAAGTTGTGATGGACAAGGTTCTGGCTCTGACAGGGTTGGTGAGCCAGGCAATGAAGCCAGAAGCGATCAGCGAGGCTTCAAAAGCGGGCAGCGCCTCCGGGACCGAAGACCCTTGCATTTCCATGTTGGCCAAAAAGACCGAGAGCTTGGAGAAGGTCCTGTGTGTTCTCAACAGGGAGTTGGACAAGTACGAAAACACGATCGAGCTCCTGCAGCAGAAGTGTCTTCAGAACGAGCAGGTCATCCTGGACCTCCAAAGGAAGAGCAAAGCTAAGGAAGGCAAGAGCCTCCTTTTCGGCCCTTCTCCACCTATGAACTGCAACGGGGTCATCGTGTGGAAGATTGAAAACTTTTCCTCCCATCTCTTGGCCGCCAGGACCGAGCAGAAGATCTCTTTCTATTCTTCGCCCTTCTCCACGCACGCGTTTGGCTACAAGCTCTGCTGTCGGATCTACCCCGACGGCGATGGCAGCGGGAAAGGGACGCACATCTCCCTCTTCCTGGCCATCGTGAGGAGCGAGTACGACGACGTGCTTCCCTGGCCCTTCAAGCAAAAGGTCACCTTTGCCCTCCTGGACCAAGTGAATCAGAACCACGTCAAAGAATCTTTCATCCCCGATGCTCTCAGTGCCTCCTTCCAGAAGCCCAAGACGCACATGAACGTTGCCAGTGGATGCCCCAGGTTTGTACGGCAGGACCTGTTGCTAAACCCACCAAACTCTTACCTCCAGAATGACACCATTTTTCTCAAAGTCGTTGTTGAAACATCTGGTCTTGGATTGTGAACACTCAGTTTTAAAACTCAAACTATTTTGTTTGTTGAACTGCCAGACCAGTTGGTTTTGTTTCTTCAGGGCCAGTGACTGTGCAGATTTAATGTGAGGTGACTGAAAGGCTAATTTCTATTTGTTTAAGAAGTTAATTTTTTTCCATCGTCACGTCATGATCTTCCCCAACGGATGGGGTTGAGCTATCCAGGAAGAAGGTTTAACTGGGGTGGTCAATGACAGTATTGGTAGGAGTGAACACGACACATTCCTTGTGGAGACAAAGCCCTGTCTTCACGCTGAGGACACCCTCCATCATGTTGTGTGGCACTACCACCATGCTACATAAGAACATAAAAACATAAGAAATAGGAGCAGGAATAGACCACTTGGCCCCTCGAGCCTGCTCCGCCATTCAATAAGATCATGGCTGATCTTGGGCTCAAAGCCACTTCCCAGTCCGCTCCTCATAACCCTTCACTCCCTTATCTTGCAAAAATCTGTCTATCTCCACCTTAAATGTATTTAATGACCCAGCCTCCACGGCTCTCTGGGGCAGAGAATTCCACAGATTTACGAACCCTCTGAGAGAAGAAATTCCTCCTCTTCTCAGTTCTAAAAGGATGACCCTTTATTCTAAAACTATGCCCCCGAGTTCTAGATTTCCCCACGAGGGGAAACATCCTCTCTGCATCTACCTTGTCGAGCCCCCTCAGTATCTTATATGTTTCAATAAGATCACCTCTCATTCTTCTAAATTCCAATGAGTAAAGGCCCAGCCTGCTCAACCTTTCCTCATAAGTCAACCCCCTCATCTCTGGAATTAACCTAATGAATCGTCTCTGTACTGCCTCCAATGCAAGTATATCCTTCCTTTAAATAAGGAGACCAAAACTGTACGCAGTACTCCAGGTGTGGTCTCACCAATACCCTGTACAGTTGTAGCAGGACTTCCCTGCTTTTATACTCCAACCCCCTTGAAATAAAGGCCAACATTCCATTTGCCTTTTTGATTACTTGCTGTACCTGCATGCTAACTTCTTGTGTTTTGTGCACAAGGACCCCCAGGTCCCTCTGAACTGTAGCATTTTGTAATCTCTCCCCATTTAAATAATAATTTGCTTTTTTATTTTTCCTGACAAAGTGTATAACCTCGCACTTTCCCACATTGTACTCCATCTGCCAAATGTTTGCCCACTCACTCAGCCGGTCTATATCCCTTTGCAGATTCTTTGAGTCCTCTGCACAACTTGCTTTCCCACCCATCTTTGTACCATCTGCAAACTTGGCTACATTACACTCGGTCCCTTCATCCAAGTCATTAATGTAGATTGTAAATACTTGAGGCCCCAGCACCGATCCCTGTGGCACCCCACTAGTTACCTTTTGCCAACCAGAAAATTACACATTTATCCCGACTCTCTGCTTTCTGTTAATTAGCCAATTCTCTATCCGTGCTAATATATTACCCCCAATTCCGTGAGCTTTTATCTTATGCAGTAACCTTTTATGTGGCACTTTATCGAATGCCTTCTGGAAAATGGGATAGATTCAGAACAGATCCAGCAGTTCAAAACTGGGCATCCATGAGGCATTGTGGGCCATCAACAGCAGCAGAATTGTATTCCACCACAATCTGTAACCTCCTGGCCCGGCATATCCCTCACTCTACCAGAACCATCAAGCCAGGGGACCTAAGCCTGGTTCAATAAGGAGTGTAGAAGAACATGCCACAAGCAGCACCAGGCGTACCTAAAAATGAGGTGCCAACCTGGGGAAGCTGCAACACAGGACTACATGCATGCTAAACAGCGGAAGCAGCATGCTATAGACAGGGCTAAGCGATCCCACAACCAACGGATCAGATCAAAGCTCTTCAGTCCTGCCACATCCGGTCGTGAATGGTGGTGGACCATTAAACAACTAGCGGGAGGAGGAAGCTCCATGAATATCCCCATCCTCAATGATGGTGGAGCCCAGCACGTGAGTGCAAAAGACAAGGCTGAAGCGTTTGCAACCATCTTCAGCTAGAAGTGCCGAGTGGATGATCCATATCGGCCTCCCCCTGAGGTCTCCACCATCACAGAAGCCAGTCTTCAGCCAATTTGATTCACTCCACGTGATATCAAGAAACGGCTGAGCGCACTGGATACAGCAAAGGCTATCGTGCTGAAGACTTGTGCTCTAGAACTAGCCGTGCCTCTAGCCAAGCTGTTCCAGTACAGTTACAACACTGGCATTTATCCGACAATGTGGAAAACTGCCCAGGTATGTCCTGTCCATAAAAAGCAGGACAAAACCAATCCGGCCAATTACTGCCCCATCAATCTACTCTCAATCATCAGCAAAGTGATGGAAGTTGTCGTCGACAGTGCTATCAAGCGACACTTACTCACCAATAATCTGCTCACTGATGCCCAGTTTGGGTTTTGCGTGGAGAAAAGAGCTGAATTCCGTAGGAGAGGTGAGAATAGCTGCCTTTGACATCAAGGCAGCATTTGACCGAGTGTGGCATTAAGGAGCCCTGGTAAAACTGAAGTCAATGGGAATCTGGGGGAAAGCTCTCCACTGGCTGGAGTCATACCTAGCACAAAGGAAGATGATTGTGGTTGTTGGAGGCCAATCATCTCAGCCCCAGGACATCGCTGCAGGAGTTCCTCAGGGCAGTGTCCTAGGCCCAACCATCTTCAGCTGCTTCATCAATGGCCTTCCTCCATCATAAGGTCAGAAGTGGGGATGTTCGCTGATGATTACACAGTGTTCTGTTCCATTCGCGACGACTCAGAAAGTGAAGCAGTCCATGCCCGCATGCAGCAAGTGGCAAGTAACATTCGTGCCACAGAAGTGCCAGGTAATGACTATCTCCAACAAGAAAGAGTCTAACCACTGCCCCTAGACATTCAATGGCATTTCCATCGCCGAATCCCCCACCATCAACATCCTGGGGGTCACCCTTGACCAGAAACTTAACTGGACCAGCCACATGAATATTGTGACTACAAGAGCAGGTCAGAGGCTGGGTATTCTGCGGCGAGTGTCTCACCTCCTGACTCCCCAATGCCTTTCCGCCATCAACAAGGCACAAGTCAGGAGTGTGATGGAATACTCTCCACTTGCCTGGATGAGTGCAGCTCCAACAACACTCAAGAAGCTCGACACCATCCAGGACAAAGCAGCCCGCTTGATTGGCACTCCATCCACCAACTTAAACATTCACTCCCTCCACCACCGGCGTACCCTGGCTGCAGTGTGCACCATCCACAAGATGCACTGCAGTAACTTGCCAAGACTTCTGCAAAGCACCTCCCAAACTCACGAACTCTACCACCTAGAAGGACGAGGGCAGTAGGCGCATGGGAACACCACCACCTCCAAGTTCCCCTCCAAGTCACACATCAACCTGTCTTGGAAATATATCGGCAATTCCTTCATTGTCGCTGGGTCAAAATCCTGGAACTCCCTTGCTAATAACAGGGAGTACCCTCACCACAAAGACTGCAGCGGGTGAAGGAGGCGACTTGGCACCACCTTCTCCAGGGCAATTAGGTGTGGGCAATGAATGCTGGCGATGCCCACATCCTATGAATGAATAAAAAAACACTGGGTGGTGAAGTGGGTCAGACACTGTCCTTTCACCATCTGGGACTGGGTGGTGCGGTGGGTCAGACACTGTCCTTTCCCCCCTCTGGGACTGGGCGGTGCGGTGGGTCAGACACTGTCCTTTCTCCTCTGGGACTGGGCGGTGCGGTGGGTCAGACACTGTCCTTTCCCCCTCTGGGACTGGGTGGTGCAGTGGGTCAGACACTGTCCTTTCCCCCTCTGGGACTGGGTGGTGCAGTGGGTCAGACACTGTCCTTTCACCCTCTGGGACTGGGTGGTGCAGTGGGTCAGACACTCTCCTTTCCTCCTCTGGGACTGGGTGGTGCAGTGGGTCAGACACTGTCCTTTCCCCCTCTGGGACTGGGTGGTGCGGTGGGTCAGACACTGTCCTTTCACCCTCTGGGACTGGGTGGTGCGGTGGGTCAGACACTGTCCTTTCACCCTCTGGGACTGAGCGGTGCAGTGGGTCAGACACTTTCCTTTCACCCTCTTGGACTGAGCGGTGCGGTGGGTCAGACACTGTCCTTTCTCCCTCTGGGACTGGGCGGTGCAGTGGGTCAGACACTGTCCTTTCCCCCTCTGGGACTGGGCGGTACAGTGGGTGAGACACTTTCCTTTCCCCCTCTGGGACTGGGTGGTGCAGTGGGTCAGACACTGTCCTATCCCCCTCTGGGACTGGGCGGTGCAGTGGGTCAGACACTGTCCTTTTCCCCTCTGGGACTGGGCAGTGCAGTGGGTCAGATACTGTCCTTTCCTCCTCTGGGACTGGGCGGTGCAGTGGGTCAGACACTGTCCTTTTCCCCTCTGGGACTGGGTGGTGCGGTGGGTCAGACACTGTCCTTTCCCCCTCTGGGACTGGGCGGTGCGGTGGGTCAGACACTGTCCATTCACCCTCTGGGACTGGGCGGTGCAGTGGGTCAGACATTGTCCTTTCACCCTCTGGGACTGGGTGGTGCAGTGGGTCAGACACTGTCCTTTCCCCCTCTGGGACTGGGTGGTGTAGTGGGTCAGACACTGCCCTTTCCCCCTCTGGGACCGGGTGGTGCGGTGGGTCAGACACTGTCCTTTCCCCTCTGGGACTGGGTGGTGCAGTGGGTCAGACATTGTCCTTTCCCCCTCTGGGACTGGGTGGTGCAGTGGGTCAGACACTGCCCTTTCCCCCTCAGGGACTGGGTGGTGCAGTGGGTCAGACACTGTCCTTTCCCCCTCTGGGACTGGGTGGTGCAGTGGGTCAGACATTGTCCTTTCCCCCTCTGGGACTGGTGGTGCAGTGGGTCAGACACTGTCCTTTCACCCTCTGGGACTGGGTGGAGCGGTGGTCAGACACTGTCCTTTCCCCCTCTGGGACTGGGTGGGTGCAGTGGGTCAGACACTGTCCTTTCCCCCTCTGGGACTGGGTGGTGCGGTGGGTCAGAAACTGTCCTTTCCCCCTCTGGGACTGGGTGGTGCAGTGGGTCAGACACTGTCCTTTCCCCCTCTGGGACTGTGTGGTGCGGTGGGTCAGACACTGTCCTTTCCCCCTCTGGGACTGGGTGGTGCAGTGGGTCAGACACTGTCCTTTCACCCTCTGGGACTGGGCGGTGCAGTGGGTCAGACACTGTCCTTTTCCCCTCTGGGACTGGGTGGTGCAGTGGGTCAGACACTGTCCTTTCCCCCTCTGGGACTGGGCGGTGCAGTGGGTCAGACACTGTCCTTTTCCCCTCTGGGACTGGGCAGTGCAGTGGGTCAGATACTGTCCTTTCCCCCTCTGGGACTGGGCGGTGCAGTGGGTCAGACACTGTCCTTTCCCCCTCTGGGACTGGGCGGTGCGGTGGGTCAGACACTGTCCATTCACCCTCTGGGACTGGGCGGTGCAGTGGGTCAGACATTGTCCTTTCACCCTCTGGGACTGGGTGGTGCAGTGGGTCAGACACTGTCCTTTCCCCCTCTGGGACTGGGTGGTGTAGTGGGTCAGACACTGCCCTTTCCCCCTCTGGGACTGGGTGGTGCAGTGGGTCAGACACTGTCCTTTCCCCCTCTGGGACTGGGTGGTGCAGTGGGTCAGACATTGTCCTTTCCCCCTCTGGGACTGGGTGGTGCAGTGGGTCAGACACTGTCCTTTCACCCTCTGGGACTGGGTGGAGCGGTGGGTCAGACACTGTCCTTTCCCCCTCTGGGACTGGGTGGTGCAGTGGGTCAGACATTGTCCTTTCCCCCTCTGGGACTGGGTGGTGCAGTGGGTCAGACACTGTCCTTTCACACTCAGGGACTGGGTGGTGCGGTGGGTCAGACACTGTCCTTTCACCCTCTGGGACTGGGTGGTGCAGTGGGTCAGACACTGTCCTTTCACCCTCTGGGACTGGGCGGTGCAGTGGGTCAGACACTGTCCTTTCCCCCTCTGGGACTGTGTGGTGCGGTGGGTCAGACACTGTCCTTTCCCCCTCTGGGACTCGGTGGTGCAGTGGGGCAGACACTGTCCTTTCACCCTCTGGGACTGGGCGGTGCAGTGGGTCAGACACTGTCCTTTTCCCCTCTGGGACTGGGTGGTGCAGTGGGTCAGACACTGTCCTTTCCCCCTCTGGGACTGGGCGGTGCAGTGGGTCAGACACTGTCCTTTCACCCTCTGGGACTGGGTGGTGCAGTGGGTCAGACACTGTCCTTTCCCTCTCTGGGACTGGGCGGTGCAGTGGGTCAGACACTGTCCTTTCACCCTCTGGGACTGGGCGGTGCAGTGGGTCAGACACTGTCCTTTCCCTCTCTGGGACTGGGCGGTGCAGTGGGTCAGACACTGTCCTTTCACCCTCTGGGACTGGGCGGTGCAGTGGGTCAGACACTGTCCTTTCACCCTCTGGGACTGGGTGGTGCGGTGGGTCAGACACTGTCCCTTCACCCTCTGGGACTGGGTGGTGCGGTGGGTCAGACACTGTCCTTTTCCCCTCTGGGACTGGGCGGTGCAGTGGGTCAGACACTGTCCTTTCACCCTCTGGGACTTGTTCGTGCAGTGGGTGAGAACCCGTCCTTTATATAATGTGAGCATTTGCTCGCTACTGGCGATAGCTCAGGATAATCCCAATTACTTGCATGCACTGGGCAAGTACAAGTAACCAAGCAGATGGCTTGCGTCCTGTAGAGTTAGGCTCAACATGATTGAAGCCATGTTGTATTTAATTCTGTGATATAGAAAAATTTACTTAAAGCGAGAAAATTAACATGTTTCCCTGTTTGATGGCAAAATAAATAAGCACTTTAGAACACGGCTAGCCGGCACGACAGTAGACCAGGGACTGTTGAACACTTGACGTAGCTAAGACTGCCATGAAACTGTGAGGCTCACGATCGGATTAAGAATGTAGGAACTATTTAGGAACCGGAAAGGCCTTTGGGCCTAATGATCACATCCCTTTTTGAGAGATCAGCCGTATCATTTTTTGTTTTCAAAAGGGAGTTGAGGCGGGATGCTTGAAAAAGACAGGCCTGGGGAATGAGCAGGAGATTTGGTCAGATTCTTGGAGAAAAATATTGCCATAGACTTGATGGGGCCGAATGGCCTGCTTTCTATGTAGTAGGATTCTGTGACCCTTAAGTGTGGGCAAGGATTAATCCCATTTATTGGGAGCAGCCTTTCCAGGGACTGACTATAAAAGGGATTATTACAGAAGAACATACGAAATAGGAGCAGGAGTCGGCCATACGGCCCCTCGAGCCTGCTCCGCCATTCAATAAGATCATGGCTGATCTTCTACCTCATCTCCACTCTCCAGCCTGGTCTCCATATCCCTTGGTTCCCTTTAGTGTCCAAAAATCTATCGATCTCAGCCTTGAATATACTCAACGACTGAGCATCCACAGCCCTCTGGGGTAGAGAATTGCGAAGATTCACCACCCTCTGAGTGAAGAAATTCCTCTGTTCTATCAGTTTGTTTCTGCTGCTATTGGTGTTGAGACTGATGTAACTAACTTGAATATTCTATAAATGATAAATATTTTTCTTAGCTTCCATGTTGCTATCCTTATTTATTTTAATCTATTATTTATTGACTCCTCTTCATGAACTGAAATGAATATAAAATCTGAGCAAATGTTCAGGTGATTGTCAATAAAGTTCTACTCTCGGTTTCACTTTGTTTACTGAGTGCTTCTTCTGCATATTCAAATGTTCTGTTGATTCCGTTTATGATCCCCTTCAATATTTTGCCCCCGACCCTCTGGTCTCACAAAGTAAGGGCGCATCGAGCCACATTGAATCTCGACAAGCCATGTTATTTTAAAATTCTCGTTGTTGCTTTCAAATCCCTCCATGGCCTCGCCCCTCCCTATCTGTGTAACCTCCTCCAGCCCTACAACCCTCCGAGATATCGACCCTCCTCCAATTCTAGCCTCTTGCACAACCCCCCCCGATTTTAATCGCTCCACCATTGGCGGCCGTGGCCGAGGCCCTAAGCTCTGGAATTCCCTCCCTAAACCTCTCTCTAACTCTCTTTCCTCCTTTTAAGACGCTCCTTAAAACCTACTTTTTTGGCCAAGCTTAAGGGTCACCTGTCCTAACATCTGCTGATGTGGCTCGGTGTGAATTTTTGTTTGATGTTCTCTCCTGTGAAGCACCTTGGGAAGTTTCACTACATTATAGGCGCTATATAAATACAAATTGTTGTTGTTGCTCTCTGATGAAGGTTCAATCACCAAAACTCTCAATGGGGGCAACCATGTGACTGGTTGCCTCACCTGTGGCCCTACGATCACAGCCATGAACTCATCTGGCACCCACTAATGGTTTATTTGGAAAAGGATGGGCTCTGCGAAAAATTATTTGGACTGTTGCCCCATTCCTGGAATTGGAACGGTTTGAAATCCTTTTTGAGGTGAGGTTTTATCTTTCGCACAGTGCGTGCCGGGACAAGAATCTGCTTGCAACTCATTTTCTCGCAGGTGGCTAAACGCAAACGAGGCAGCAACTGTCCTGAATCTCGCCATAAGATCTGGGACACAAATTGCTCCAGGCAGATGTGTTCATTTCATAAGGTTACATGGAACTTGATCACAAAGAACTTGGATTGGTAGAGTGATTGACATACCAGTGTAATAGCGTCTTGTCTCAACACAGCTTACATTGTGTACCGGCAGAGAGGGAGAGTCAGGCAGTTAACACGATAATAAAATTCCCAGACCCATTCCCCGGCCACCCTCTGATCCCGCGCTCGCCCCGCTGACACCCTCCCACTCATTCCCCCAATCACCATTCCTCGGGGTTCCTCTCTCCCGCTGCTGCGACAGGAAACTTAAAGCTCGGAGATTCCCGAATTGCGAGCAGTGGCATCCGAGGTTTCCCTGCCCCATTGCGGGAGACTCCGGGTGGGACGGTGATTTTTTTACCTGTACCTCCTTCAGTCTCTTGGATTCATAGAATCATAGAAAGTTACAGCATGGAAGGAGGCCATATATATATACACACTGGCCCCAGGTCTATTACTCGCTCAATTGAATGTCTGTGAACAGTGTGTTTAATGTGGTCTATGTATTATATATATCTCTGGCCACAGTCTCTCTCGCTCCAGTGATACACTGATTGAACACACTGTACACAGACATTCAATTAATGTGCTGTCTGTTTCATATTAATATATATATATATATATATATATATATATATATACACACACACAATCTGGTGCCAGTCTCTCTCTCACTCCAGTAATACATTGAGTACATTAATGCCTCTGTACAGAATGTTTAATGTGATGTGACGTATGAAATTCTTAACGGACTGGACAGAGTAGATGCTGAGAGAATGTTTTCCCTGGCTGGAGAGTCTAGACCTACGGGGCTTAGTCTCAGGACAAGGGGTGGGCCATTTAGGATTGAGATGAGGAGAAATTTCTTCACTCGGGGTTGTGAATCTTTTGAGTTCTCCAGAATCATAGAATCATATAAAAGTACAGAAAAGAAGGAGGCCATTCGGGCCATCGAGCCCATGCCGGCTCTTTCGATGAACTCGGGAGTGTGAGAGTTGTGCCTTGTCTGAACTCGGGAGTGTTGGCGCTGTCTGTTGTCTGAACTCGGGAGTGTTAGCACTGTGTGTTGTCTGAACTCGGGAGTGTCAGCGCTGTGTGTTGTCTGAACTCGGGAGTGTTAGCGCTGTGTGTTGTCTGAACTCGGGAGTGTTAGTGCTGTGTGTTGTCTGAACTCGGGAGTGTCAGCACTGTGTGTTGTCTGAACTCGGGAGTGTTAGTGCTGTGTGTTGTCTGAACTCGGGAGTGTTAGCGCTGTGTGTTGTCTGAACTCGGGAGTGTTAGCGCTGTGTGTTGTCTGAACTCGGGAGTGTTAGCGCTGTGTGTTGTCTGAACTCGGGAGTGTCAGCGCTGTGTGTTGTCTGAACTCGGGAGTGTTAGCGCTGTGTGTTGTCTGAACTCGGGAGTGTTAGTGCTGTGCATTGTCTGAACTCGGGAGTGTTAGCGCTGTGTGTTGTCTGAACTCGGGAGTGTTAGTGCTGTGCATTGTCTGAACTCGGGAGTGTTAGCGCTGTGTGTTGTCTGAACTCGGGAGTGTTAGTGCTGTGTGTTGTCTGAACTCGGGAGTGTTAGTGCTGTGCATTGTCTGAACTCGGGAATGTTAGCGCTGTGTGTTGTCTGAACTCGGGAGTGTCAGCACTGTGTGTTGTCTGAACTCGGGAGTGTTAGCGCTGTGTGTTGTCAGAACTCGGGAGTGTTAGCGCTGTGTGTTGTCTGAACTCGGGAGTGTTAGCGCTGTGTGTTGTCAGAACTCGGGAGTGTTAGCGCTGTGTGTTGTCTGAACTCGGGAGTGTTAGCGCTGTGTGTTGTCAGAACTCGGGAGTGTTAGCGCTGTGTGTTGTCTGAACTCGGGAGTGTTAGCGCTGTGTGTTGTCTGAACTCGGGAGTGTTAGCGCTGTGTGTTGTCAGAACTCGGGAGTGTTAGCGCTGTGTGTTGTCTGAACTCGGGAGTGTTAGCGCTGTGTGTTGTCTGAACTCGGGTGTGTTGGCGCTGTGTGTTGTCTGAACTCGGGAGTGTTAGCGCTGTGCGTTGTCGGAACTCGGGAGTGTTAGCGCTGTGCGTTGTCTGAACTCGAGAGTGTTAGCGCTGTGTGTTGTCTGAACTCGGGAGTCTTAATAAGAAATAGGAGCAGGAGTAGGCCATTCGGCCCTTCAAACCTGCTCCGCCATTCAATGAGATCATGGCTTATCTTCTGCCTCAACTCCATTCACCGGCCCTATCGCCATATCCCTTGATGCCCTTACTAGTCAGAAATCTATCGAATTCTGTTTTGAATATACCCAATGACTGAGCCTCCACAGCCCTCTGGGGCAGAGAATTCTCAACAATCACCTCCCTCTGTATGAAGAAATTTCTCCTCATCTCAGTCCTAAATGGCCGACACTTTATCCTGAGGCTGTGGCCCCTGGTTCTAGACTCCCCAGCCAAGGGAAACATTCTCCCTGCATCCACCCTCTCAAGCCCTGTGATAATTTTGTATGCTTCAATGAGATCCTCTCTCATTCTTCTGCATTCAAGGGAATACAGGCCTACTTTAATAAATCTTTTCTCAAACGACAGTCCCACCATCCCAGGAATCAATCCCATAGAAACATAGAAGATAGGAGCAGGAGTAGGCCTTTCGGCCCCTCGAGCCTGCTCCGCCATTCGATGAGATCATGGCTGATCATCCAAACTCAGTACCCTGTACCTGCCTTCTCCCCATATCCCTTGTTCCCTTTAGCTTTAAGAAATATAGCCAACTCATTCTTGAATATATTTAATGACTTGGCCTCAACTACCTTCTGTTGTAGAGAATTCCACAGGTTCACAACTCTCTGGGTGAAGAAATTCTTCCTCATTTCTGTCCTAAATGGCTTACCCGTTATCCTTAGATTATGACCCCTGGTTCTGGACTCTCCGACCATCGGGAACATTCTTCCTGCATCTAGTTTGTCCAGACCTGTCAGAATTTTATATGTTTCGATGAGATCCCCTCTCATTCTTCTATACTCCAGCGAGTATAAGCCCAATCGACCCAATCTCTCCTCATACGTCATTCCTGCCATCCCAGGTATCAGCCTTGTGAATCTTTGCTGAACTCCTTCCATGGCAAGAACATCCTTCCTCAGATAAGGCGACTAAAACTGCACACAGTACTCAAGGTGTGGTCTCACCAAGGCCCTGTACAACTGCAGCAGGACATCCCTGTTCCTATACTCAAACCCTTTCGCTATGAAGGCCAACATACCATTTGCCTTCTTCACCACCTGCTGCACCTGCATGCTTACTTTCAGCGACTGGTGCACAAGGACACCCAGGTCTCATTGCACTTCCCCTTCTCCCAATCTATTGCCATTCAGATAATAGTCTGCCTTTCTGTTTTTGACACCAAAGTGGATAACCTCGCATTTATCCACGTTATATTGCATCTGCCACGCTTCTGCCCACTCACCCAACCTGTCCAAATCATCCTGGAGTTTCTCGGTATCCTCCTTGTAGCCCACACTCCCACCCAGCTTTGTGTCATCTGCAAACTTGGAGATATTACATTTAGTTCCCTTATCTAGATAATTAATGTGTATTGTGAATAGCTGGGGTCCAAGGACCGATCCCTGCGGTACCCCACTAGTCACTGCCTGCCACTCGGAAAAAGACCCATTAATTCCTACTCTCTGCTTTCTGTCCGCCAACCAGTTCTCTATCCAAGTCAATACCTTGCCCCCAATCTCCAATAACTTTACACGCTAATCTCTTATGCGGGACCTTATTGAAAGCCTTTTGAAAGTCCAAATACACCACATCTACTGGTTCTCCCTTATCTATTTTCCCAGTTACATCCTCAAAAAATTCTAGTCGATTAGTCAAGTACAATTTACCTTTTGTAAATCCATGTTGACTTTGTCCGATCCTGTCACTGTTTTGCAAGTGCTCAGCTATTACATCCTTTATAATGGACTCTAGCATTTTCCCCACTACCAATGTCAAGCTTACTGGTCTGTAATTCCCTGCTTTCTCTCTACCACACTTTTTGAATAGTGGGGTAACATTAGCTACTCGCCAATCCATGGGTACAGTTCCAGATTCCATCGAATGGCCTACTCCTGCTCTTATTTCTTATGTTCTTATGTATTCTCAATCTGACATCTGTCATACGCGCTCTTTTTCTGCTTCATCTTACTCTCTAACTCTTTTGTCATCCAGGGAGCTCTGACTTTAGTTGCCCTGCCTCTCCCCCTAGTGAGAATGTACCTTGACTGTACCCGAATCATTTCCTCTTTAAAGGCAGCCCATGTTCCATTACAGTTTTGCTTGCCAATCCGTTCTCATCCCACTGAAATTGGCCTTCCTACAGTTAAATATTTTTACTCTAGATTGCTCCCTGTCCTTTTCCATTGCTAATCTAAACCTTATGATACTATGATCACTGTTCCCTAAATGTTCACCTACTGACACTTGCTTCACTTGACCTATCTCATTCCCCAGAACCTGATCCAGCAATGCCTCCTTCCTCGTTGGGTCAGAAACATACTGATCAAGAAAGTTCTCCTGAACACACTTCAGAAATTCTTCCCCCTCTCTGCCCTTTACATTATTACTATTCCAGTCTATATTAGGATAGTGGAAGTCCCCCATTATCACTACTCTATAGTTCTTGCATCTCTGTAATTTCTCTGTAAATTTGCTCCTTCATATCTTTCCCACTATTTGGTGGTGTATAGAATACACCTAGTAGTGTTATGGCACCTCTTTATTTCTTAACTCTAGCCATATAGATTCTGTCCTTGACCCCTCCAGGATATCCTCTCTCTCCAGCACTGTAATATTCTCCTTAACCAATACTGCCACACCACCTCCTATCTTTCCTTCCCTATCTTTCCTGAACACCTTGTATCCAGGAATATTTAATACCCAATCCTGCCCTTTTTTGAGCCAGGTCTCCGTTATTGCCACAACATCATATTCCCATGCACCTGCAGCTCACCAACCTTGTTTACTATGCTTCGTGCGTTCACTTACATACACTGTAAACCTATCTTAGACCATCCTGTGTTCACTCTTATTCTGTCCTCACCTAACATCTTACTATTTCTTACGCTAGTGCTACCCGTCTCTCCCAATCCTTTGTGCCCTTTGTTGCTCCTTTCTAATGTTACATCCTGGTGCCCATCCTCCTGCCAACTTAGTACGGAGGGAGCGCTGCACTGTCGGAGGGGCCGTACTGAGGGAGTGCTGCACTGTCAGAGGTGCCGTCTTTCCGATGAGACTTTAAACCGAGGCCTCGTCTGCCCTCTCAAGTGGAAATAAAAGAAAACATGGCCACTACCTCAAAGAAGAGCAAGGGGAGTTCTCCCCGGTGTCCTGGCCAATATTTAGCCCTACACTAAAAACAGCTCCATCTGCACTGCCCCTCTGAGAGTGCAGTGCTCCCTCAGTATTATCACTTTTCTCTTTGTTGACACAAATTGGCTGACTGCAGAAATAGTGTTTAGTTGGCTGTAAGGCACTTTGGCACGTCCTACAAGGCAATGAAAATCACGTGGTCTTTCTGACGGATGACTCATGCAACTCATTTTAGCTCACACACCTTTCCTTTGTGTAGCTCAGTTAGCTGGAGTACTAATTGCCACTCAGGATTCCTGTATTTGTTTTCCCCTTTTTGTATCTGGCAGCCTCTCTCGACACCAGCGCAGATGCAGCTCTCAGTGTTGCTCTCACTCCTGATGGCCCCGCTGGCACGAGCTTTTGACCCAAACCCAGAATCTAGGGATCTGGAATCCAAAGACTACACGGACGCTGACATCACCGAGGCTGGCATCCTCCGGGCGGTGGCCACGTTCATGGAGAGGAGACCGCCGTACGGGAGACCGACCGTCAGCCCCGGGCAGCTGCTGAACCTCACACCCCTGACGCCGACCACTCTGTTCAAGGCATACTACGGAGGTAAGGGCTCGCCGCGCGCTGAATCTGCTCTCTTCCCTGTTGTAGAGTCATAGAGTCATAGAGTTATACAGCACAGAAAGAGGCCCTTCGGTCCATCGTGTCCGGGCCGGCCATCAAACCCTGTCTATTCTAATCCCATTTTCCAGCACTTGGTCCGTAGCCTTGTATGCTATGGCGTTTCAAGTGCTCATCTAAATGCTTCTTGAATGTTGTGAGTGTTCCTGCCTCTACCACCCTTTCAGGCAGTGAGTTCCAGATTCCAACCACCCTCTGGGTGAAAAAAAATTTCCTCAAATCCCCTCTAAACCTCCTGCCCCTTACCTTGAAACTATGCCCCCTGGTTATTGACCCCTCTACTCAGGGGAAAAGTTCCTTTCTATCTACCCTATCTATGCCCCTCATAGTTTTGTACACCTCAATCAGGTCCCCCCCTCAGCCTTCTCTGCTCTAAGGAAAAGAACCCCAGCTACAAACCCTCTTATGGACAGATAGTTGGACCTAGGTGTCTGAAAGCACACTGTCAATGCTGGGGTGGGGACTGAATGCATGAGGCCAGAGTAGGAGGAATGGAAATTTTGGGGCGGGTGCGGGGTGGGAGGGTGGTTGTAGGGCTCGGGGAGGTTATAGAGATAGGGGGGGGGGGTGAGGCCGTGGTGGGATGTAAGCAGAAGGAGGAGAGTTTTGAATTTGAGGTGTTTGGGGACCAGGAGCACGGGGACAATGGGCGAACGGGACTTGGTGAGAGTTAGGATACGGGCAGCAGAGGTTTGGATGAGTTGGAGTTTATGGAGGGCGGAAGGTGGGAGGCTGACCAGAAGAGCGCTGGAATACTCGAGTCTGGAGGTGATAAAGGCCTGGATGAGGGCCATTCAACAGCAGATTGGGTGGCAATGCTACCAGCTCGTTAATTTTGGTTGCCTTACACTAAGTAAAAAATAAATATTTTCTGCGGTGAGGAGAGTGCTTCGTTTTGGAATGGTGTCTTTCGGAATTCAGGATGGGGGTTTCGAAGGATGCGTCGATAGTTGCAGGTCCCCTCACACAGAAAAGTCCAAAAGGCTCTGCTGTAATACACAGAGATCTGTGCTCTGGGTGATGCCTCCAGCGCGTCTTCCAAAAACTTTTCTATGTAATGCTATGTAACTTTTGGAAGTTATCTGGAACTTAGGCAACTGCGCTGTCTCACCTTTCGGTTGCATTCAGTTCCCCAAATGAATTCCGGGTCCAAAGGTGATATCCATGGCAACTGTCATGCAAAGTTGACCCTTCATAAAACATTCCTGCGAATGTACCGTTGCATTTATGGCTGCTTCATAAACGTTTGCAGGGATCAAAGTACAGCGGTCTGATAAAGTAATGGACTGGGAGACGTGTGGTTCGGGGGATGCTCGTTGCTGTAAATGTTAGTGACGCAGAGCAAAGTTCTTGGCCCAAATGAAAAAGGAAGAGCCTGTAGGGGGAATAATTCGTTCTCGCCCGAAAAGCGGTGGGTGTCACCGCCAGCTGCTGTTAACGGCCGCCCAAATTGGCCGCCGTGCTAAACTAGCTAAATTGGTGTGTGGGGGGTGAGGGGGTGGTGGTAGGTGGCACAGTGCTAACCATAGGTGCAACGCTGTCCCGGTTACGCGAGGGATTCGGGACCAATTTGTAGTCCCGGTGCGGCGCTGCTGCTTCCCCCGAGCATCTTTGTGCCAGGCTGTGAGCAATGCATTGTGGGCAGTGAGGAGCTCTGAAATTTCAAGGGGCCATGCAAGCAAGGGACAATGAAATGCACTGCTTCAGTACATTTTTCAACCCGTTCAGTCTTTTAACAAATAATCAACATTTAAAAGAAGTTCCAAATGTCAATATTCTGCTGTTCAAGCTGAATTACCTTCCTGAACGCAACAAATGGGAATAAACTGCCTCAGCGCTACCACCAATGGCTCAGCAAGCCAGGGAAGGGGCACCCAGGGTCTTGCATGCAGCACTCCAGCTTTGTGCAGGGGGATCACAACTGCAGGACAGGCCCTCTACCCACAGGGGCCAGGAGGCCCTCCAGAAAGAACGATGTGGGAGTACACCACTAAGGTCGTCACTGCCAGCAGTGTCACCCCCACCACCTGGCTCCAGTGCCCAAAGAAGCTTCATGATATAGATATGTGAAGAGAAAAAGATTAGTGAAATCAAGCATAGGCCCCTTGCAGTCAGAATCAGGGGAACTTATAATGGGGAACAAAGAAATGTCAGACCAATTAAATACATTTTTTGGTTCTGTCTTCACAAAGGAGGACACAAATAACCTCCCAGAGATGTTGGGGAACATAGGTTCTGATGAAAGGGAGGATCTGTAAGAAATCAGTATTTGCAGGGAAATGGTGTTCGGGAAATTGAAGGGATTGAAGGCCGATAAATCCCCAGGGCCTGATAATCTACATCCTAGGGTACTTAAGGAAGTGGTCCTAGAAATAGTAGATGCATTGCTGATCATCTTCCAACATTCGATGGAATCTGGAACAGTACCCATGGAGTGGAGGGTAGCTAATGTTACCCCACTATTCATAAAGGGTGGTAGAGAGAAAACGGGGAATTACAGACCGGTAAGCTTGACATCGGTAGTGGGGAAAATGCTGAAGTCCATTATAAAAGATGTAATAGCTGAGCACTTGGAAAACAGTGACAGGATCGGACAAAGTCAACATGGATTTACAAAAGGTAAATCATGCTTGAATAATCTACTGGAATTTTTTGAGGATGTAACTGGTAAAATAGATAAGGGAGAACCAGTGGATGTGGTGTATTTGGACTTCCAAAAGGCTTTTGATAAGGTCCCGCATAAGAGATTAGCATGTAAAGTTAAGGCACATGGGATTGGGGGCAAGGTATTGACTTGGATAGAGAACTGGTTGCAGACAGAAAGCAAAGAGTTAGAATTAATGGGTCTTTTTCCGAGTGGCAGGCAGTGACTAGTGGGGTACCGCAGGGATCGGTCCTTGGACCTCAGCTATTCACAATATATATTAATGATCTAGACAAGGGAACTAAATGTAATATCTCCAAGTTTGCAGACGACACAAAACTGGGTGAGCGTGTGTGCTGTGAGGAGGATGCCAAGAAACTCCAGGATGAATTGGACAGGTTGGGTGATTGGACAGAAGCGTGGCAGATGCAATATAATGTGGGTAAATGCAAGGTTATCCACTTTGGTGTCAAAAACAGAAAGGCAGATTATTATCTGAATGGCAATAGATTGAGAGAAGGGGAAGTGCAATGAGACCTGGGTGTCCTTGTGCACCAATCGCTGAAGGTAAGCATGCAGGTGCAGCAGGCAGTTAAGAAGGCAAACACTTTTCAGTCGAGTTCGCAACGCCCCGGTATCGCCCCAGAGCGGATATTGAGTGGCGCCCCCTGCCTTACCGCCTGCCGCTAGCAACGACAGTTTGAGGGGAGCGTTTTGCAGTCAGGAAGGGACTGGGGGAGCGCTATTTTACGGCGACCGCTTCCTGCCTTTTATTGTTGGTGACATTTTTGAACCATGCATTCATGAGAGAGAGAGAGAGACTTCTGGAGAAATTCAATGCTGTGTGAAGGAGTTTTGGGTACTGAGCAGCACTTTGCAGGTTAATTTTGATTTGCCCTTCCTTGTATCGATTTAGAAGAGAGTGTGGGGGCTGCACTCTGAGCTCTTTGCCTCGTACTCTCCTTTGTTCTTTCCAGCAGATTTGATGTACAGGTCTCTCCAGGCCGAGATTCAAGGCTGCAATGAGCAGGATGTGGATGGAAAGCAAGATCAACCCTCCCCTTTAGGAACTGGCCCGCGCCATTGTGTGTGTGTTCCATTGCTGACTGACATCACATGAGCTTCGCCAGCGCTCTGAGTTAGCGCCTCGCTCCACGGCCTTTGCGCCTTAAGACAGGTGTGAAGCACCTGATTTAGCGCTCCAATCACCTCCAGGGGCGATAAAAGTCAAGTTTGCAGTCGGTGGCGATAATTATCGCCAGGCGCTAATCTTTGCGCCCGGCCGATAATTGCGCCCCAAATGGGGCGATACTGAATTTCTCCCCCCATAGAGTCATAGAGTTACACAGCACAGAAAGAGACCCTTCGGCCCATCGGGTCCGCGCCGGCCATCAAGCCCTGTCTATTCTAATCCCATTTTCCAGCACTTGGTCCGTAGCCTTGTATGCTATAGCGTTTCAAGTGCTCATCTAAATGCTTCCTGAATGTTGTGAGGGTTCCTGCCTCTACCACCCTTTCAGGCAGTGAGTTCCAGATTCCAACCACCCTCTGGGTGAAAAAGTTTTTCCTCAAATCCCCTCTAAACCTCCTGCCCCTTACCTTGAAACTATGCCCCCTGGTTATTGACCCCTCTACTAAGGGGAAAAGTTCCTTTCTATCTACCCTATCTATGCCCCTCATAATTTTGTACACCTCAATCAGGTCCCCTCCTCAGCCTTCTCTGCTCTAAGGAAAAGAACCCCAGCTACAAACCCTCTTATGGACAGATAGTTGGACCTAGGTGTCTGAAAGCACACTGTCAATGCTGGGGTGGGGACTGAATGCATGAGGCCAGAGTAGGAGGAATGGAAATTTTGGGGCGGGTGCGGGGTGGGAGGGTGGTTGTAGGGCTCGGGGAGGTTATAGAGATAGGGGGGGGGGGGTGAGGCCGTGGTGGGATGTAAGCAGAAGGAGGAGAGTTTTGAATTTGAGGCGTGTGGGGACCAGGAGCACGGGGACAATGGGCGAACGGGACTTGGTGAGAGTTAGGATACGGGCAGCAGAGGTTTGGATGAGTTGGAGTTTATGGAGGGCGGAAGGTGGGAGGCCGACCAGGAGAGCGCTGGAATACTCGAGTCTGGAGGTGATAAAGGCCTGGATGAGGGCCATTCAACAGCAGATTGGGTGGCAATGCTACCAGCTCGTTAATTTTGGTTGCCTTACACTAAGTAAAAAATAAATATTTTCTGCGGTGAGGAGAGTGCTTTGTTTTGGAATGGTGTCTTTCGGAATTCAGGATGGGGGTTTCGAAGGATGCGTCGATAGTTGCAGGTCCCCTCACACAGAAAAGTCCAAAAGGCTCTGCTGTAATACACAGAGATCTGTGCTCTGGTTGATGCCTCCAGCGGGTCTTCCAAACACTTTTCTATGTAATGCTATGTAACTTTTGGAAGTTATCTGGAACTTAGGCAACTGCGCTGTCTCACCTTTCGGTTGCATTCAGTTCCCCAAATGAATTCCGGGACCCAAAGTGATATTCAGGGCAACTGTCATGCAAAGTTGAGCCTTCATAAAACATTCCTGCGAATGTACCGTTGCATTTATGGCAGCTTCATAACAGTTTGCAGGGATAAAAGTACAACGGTCTGATAAAGTAATGGACTGGGAGACGTGTGGTTCGGGGGATGCTCGTTGCTGTAAATGTTAGTGACGCGGAGCAAAGTTCTTGGCCCTAATGAAAAAGGCAGAGCCTGTAGGGGGAAAAATTTGTTCTCGCCCGAAAAGCGGTGGGTGTCACCGCCAGCTGCCGTTAACGGCCGCCCAAATTGGCCGCCGTGCTAAACTAGCTAAATTGGTGTGGGGGGGGGGGGCATTGGGGTGGTGGTAGGTGGCACAGCGCTAACCATAGGTGCAACGCTGTCCCGGTTGCGCGAGGGATTCGGGACCAATTTGTAGTCCCAGTGCGGCGTTGCTGCTTCCCCCGAGCGTCTATGTGCCAGGCTGTGAAGCTAGCAATGCATTGTGGGCAGTGAGGAGCTCTGAAATTTAAAGGGGCCATGCCAGCAAGGGACAATGAAATGCACTGCTTCAGTACATTTTTCAACCCGTTCAGTCTTTTAACACATAATCAACATTTAAAAGAAGTTCCAAATGTCAGTATTCAGCTGTTCAAGCTGAATTACCTTTCTGAACGCAACAAATGGGAAAAACTGCCTCAGCGCTACCACCAATGGCTCAGCAAGCCAGGGAAGGGGCACCCAGTGTCTGGCACGCAGCACTCCAGCTTTGTGCAGGGGGTCAACGCTGCAGGACAGGCCCTCTACCCACAGGGGCCAGGAGGCCCTCCAGAAAGAACGATGTGGGAGTACACCACTAAGGTCGTCACTGCCAGCAGTGTCAACCCCACCACCTGGCTCCAGTGCCCAAAGAGGCTTCATGATATAGATATGTGAAGAGAAAAAGATTAGTGAAATCAAGCATAGGTCCCTTGCAGTCAGAATCAGGGGAACTTATAATGGGGAACAAAGAAATGTCAGACCAATTAAATACATATTTTGGTTCTGTCTTCACAAAGGAGGACACAAATAACCTCCCAGAGATGTCGGGGAACATAGGGTCTGATGAAAGGGAGGAACTGAAAGAAATCAGTATTTGTAGGGAAATGGTGTTAGGGAAATTGATGGGATTGAAGGCCGATAAATCCCCAGGGCCTGATAATCTACATCCTAGGGTACTTAAGGAAGTGGCCCTAGAAATAGTAGATGCATTGCTGATCATCTTCCAACATTCGATGGAATCTGGAACAGTACCCATGGATTGGAGGGTAGCTAATGTTACCCCACTATTCAAAAGGGGTGGTAGAGAGAAAACGGGGAATTACAGACCGGTAAGCTTGACATCGGTAGTGGGGAAAATGCTAGAGTCCATTATAAAAGATGTAATAGCTGAGCACTTGGAAAACAGTGACAGGATCGGACAAAGGTAAATCATGCTTGACTAATCTACTGGAATTTTTTGAGGATGTAACTGGTAAAATAGATAAGGGAGAACCAGTGGATGTGGTGTATTTGGACTTCCAAAAGGCTTTTGATAAGGTCCCGCATAAGAGATTAGCGTGTAAAGTTAAGGCACCTGGGATTGGGGGCAAGGTATTGACTTGGATAGAGAACTGGTTGGCAGACAGAAAGCCAAGAGTTGCAAGAAACGGGTCTTTTTCCGAGTGGCAGGCAGTGACTAGTGGAGTACCGCAGGGATCGGTCCTTGGACCCCAGCTATTCATAATATATATTAATGATCTAGACAAGGGAACTAGATGTAATATCTCCAAGTTTGCAGACGACACAAAACTGGGTGGGCGTGTGTGCTGCGAGGAGGATGCCGAGAAACTCCAGGATGATTTGGACAGATTGAGGGATTAGGCAGAAGCGTGGCAGATGCAATATAACGTGGATAAATGCGAGGTTATCCACTTTGGTGTCAAAAACAGAAAGGCAGATTATTATCTGAATGGCAACAGATTGAGAGAAGGGGAAGTGCAACGAGACCTGGGTGTCCTTGTGCACCAGTTGCTGAAGGTAAGCATGCAGGTGCAGCAGGCGGTTAAGAAGGCAAATGGTATGTTGGCCTTCATAGCGAGAGGGTTTGAGTACAGGAGCAAGGAGGTCTTGCTGCAGTTGTACAGGGCCTTGGTGAGACCACACCTTGAGTACTGTGTGCAGTTTTGGTCGCCTTATCTGAGGAAGGATGGTCTTGCCATGGAAGGAGTTCAGCGAAGATTCACAAGGCTGATACCTGGGATGGCAGGAATGACGTATGAAGAGAGATTGGGTCGATTGGGCTTATACTCGCTGGAGTTTAGAAGAATGAGAGGGGATCTCATTGAAACTTTTAAAATTCTGACAGGACAGGAGAAACTAGATGCAGGAAGGATGTTCCCGATGGTCAGGGAGTCCAGAGCCAGGGGTCACAGTCTAAGAACATAAGAACATAAGAACATAAGAAATAGGAGCAGGAGTAGAGCAATCAGCCCCTCGAGCCTGCTCCGCCATTCAATGAGATCATGGCTGATCTGATCCAACCTCAACTCTAAAGAACACAAGAAGTAGGAGCAGGACCAGGCCACTCGGCCCCTGGGCCCGCTCCGCCACCCACAGGGCCTTGATCGATCCGAACTCAAACTCATGTCCAATTTCCTGCCTGCTCCCCGTAACCCCTGATTCCCTTTACTTCTAGGAAACGGTCTATTTCTGTTTTAAATTTATTTAATGAAGTAGCTTCCACAGCTTCCTGGGGTAGCAAATTCCACAGACCCACTACCCTCTGAGTGAAAAAGTTTCTCCTCATCTCAGTTTTGAAAGAGGAGCCCAAGGATAAGGGGTAAGCCATTTAGGACAGAAATGAGGAGGAATTTCTTCACCCAGAGAGTGGTGAACCTGTGGAATTCTCTGCCACAGAAGGCAGTAGAGGCCAATTCATTAAGTAGATTCAAGAAGGAGTTGGATATATTTCTTAAGGCTAAAGGGATCAAGGGATATGGGGAGAAAGCAGGGACAGGGTACTGAATTTGGATGATCAGCCATGATCGCATTGAATGGCGGAGCAGGCTAGAGGGGCCGAATGGCCTACTCCTGCTCCTATCTTCTATGACTCTATGATTCTATGACTCACCCCTCCGATCCGTTCTCTCCCCCTCCGATCCTCTCTCTCCCCCCTCCGATTCACTCTCTCCCCCCTCCGATCCCCTCTCTCTCCCCCTCCTATCCTCTCTCTCTCACCCTTCTGATACTCTCTCTTCACCCTCCGATCCGTTCTCTCCCCCCTCCGATTCACTCTCTCCCCCCTCTGATCCTCTCTCTCCCCCTCCGATCACCTCTCTCTCCCCCTCCTATCCTCACTCCGTCCCCTCCGATCCTCTCTCTCTCCCTCCGATCCTCTCTCCCCCCAGGATCCTCTCTCTCCCCCTCCGATCCTCTCGCCCTCCCCTCCGATCCCCTCTCTCCCCCTCCGATCCTCACTCTCCTCCCTCCGATCCTCTCTCTCCCCCTCCGATCCTCTCTCTCCCCCTCCGATCTCCTCTCTCCCCCTGCAAACCTCTATCTCTCCACTGATCCTCTCTCTCCCATTCCGATCCTCTCTCTCCCCCCTTCGATCCACTCCCTCTCCCCTCCTATCATCTCTCTCTCCCCTCTCCGATCCACACACTATCCCTCCGATCACTTCACTCTCCCCCCTCCGATCCCCTCTCCAATCTGTAAGAACCGGATCACAGGCTCACACAGATTACCCAACAGGGCTTTAGAAGTTGTAAGGCTTTTATTAAAGAGCTACAGTTTTAAAGCATAATCAGATATTACATGTGGATTAAGCTGAGTATAATAGACATACAACCCGTGACAGTAGAGAGCGATCTACGACTCCCGAAGCGGAACGCCACGACCGGACGGAGGGTTGGTTGGATGTCTGATGAGGCAGCGTGGAGGGCTCGGGTCAGCGGTTCTCTGCAGTCAGGAACAGCAGTCACTTCTGTTGATTCGTCCCCCTGAGCTGTTGGAGGTGTTAGGCCTGAGCCAGCATTGATTTCCACCTCGAAGAAGCCTTCGCCCCTCGCCGCACGACTCCCTCTCTCAGCCCTCTATATTTATAGTTATTTCGGTGGGTTGTGATCTATCTAGTGTCAATCATCTATGATCCAAGTGTGGTGCGGGAAGACATTTCTCACTGCCCCTTTCTGCATGGCTGACGAGGCCTTTCCCTTATCTTTCTGAGGAATGTTTTGTTACAGAAACATAGAATCTGGGAGCAGGAGTAGGCCATTCGGCCCGTCGAGCCTGCTCCGCCATTCAATACGATCATGGCTGATCATCCAAATCCAGTACCCTGTCCCTGCTTTAATCCCCACAGTACACATATCCCACCCTACCCCCGTAACCCCACGTATTTAATTCCCCCTAACATATCCCATCCTATCCCCATAACCCCACATATTTAATCCCCCCTAACACTAAGGGTCAATTTATCATAGCCAAATCAACCTAACCCACACATTTTTGGACTGTGGGAGGAAACCGGAGCACCCGGAGGAAACCCACGCAGACATGGGGAGAATGTGCAAACTCCACACAGACAGTCACCCGAGGTCAGATTCGAACCCGGGTCTCTGGCGCTGTGAGGCACCAGTGCTAACCACTATGCCACCGTGTTGCCCGTGTTACGTTTCTTTAAGGACATTTTATGACTTTTCGGCTTCATTTTGTCTAGCTATGGTACCACCACCTGTGTTGTCTTGCATTTTACGATCCCCTTATCACTTTCAGGCCTTTCGGTGTTTGTTATTTGACCTTGCTGACACTTCCCCCATTTATTCCTGACTGCAGTTTTAATTTCTGTTCAAAGAGACAAACTTCGTCTATGAATCTAATAGCTGTTTCTTACAGATCCCCTCTCTCCCCCTCCGATCCCCTTCCCGCTCTGAACGCCTGCCCCC